>WUQG02058525.1:0-10073 GCA_011317285.2 Androctonus mauritanicus | reverse complement strand
AGTGCCACATTATGCACATATGTTAAAAGCTCACATCCACGCATGTCACTAACAAGTAAGACATCAAATGCTTATGCAAGTATACACAAGTAGCAGTACAGCACTGTGGTAAAAGTGCTATACTGTTACTTACACAAGCAAAGGCCATGGTGCTGCTAGCATCCTTTGCTCTCCTAAGTACTACAATATAGATTTTTATTATTTTTTATATGAAATAAGAGAATTATATAGGGTTAAATTGATGATCAAATTAAATATTATAAACAAATAGAAACAAATAGAAATAAATTGTAAATATATTTTATATATCGAGAAAAATTAGAGGTACTACAGTTCTGCAGTGCCTATGCATGAGCTGCCTGTTTCTGCTTATCATTACATAGCAGACAGAAGACATTAAGGTTTCTACATATAGGCTATCCTTTTATTAATGTATTTTTAATTAGTGTTTACCTTCCTTCCTGTGTGGCCAATGCTATGTTAAAATTCATATCTTGAATCAGATGCTGAAGTTAAATCAGTCATGCATATATGACTATATGACCAGAAAACAGACTTTATGAATCCAAATTATATTAAATCTGGTGTCTAGATGGGAGATATATCTTGAAAAATATGGTTCTTATGTTGAAAATAAGTAATATGTGTCGCTTCTTTGTGTGTATTTCACATTTGGCCTAGCTATTAAACTCTCTTACAGAAAATGATACTGTAGTATGCATTATTTTTCAATCCATCATTGTACTAGAAGGATACATGAATATAATGTTATTGGGATTATTATTATTATATCATATCTTAACACATTTAAGAATTCTATTGAATTTGTGGTTAGAAAAACTGTATGTCTAATGTAGTTAATTTTGTTGTGTTAGAACTATATACACAATGCATATATGCCTTAAACAAAAGATAACTAAAACTAGCACTTTTAAACTTATATAAATCATGTGAATTAGTTGGTATATATAATAGATTAGCTATACATTTTCAAAAAATTTTACTGATATAATTAAGGGCTTTTTTAGTAATAGAGATATTGAGGAAATCAATACATTCAGTATGAATTTTTTGTATTTTAACAGTAAATCTATATTGGTTCTTAATATAATCAGTAACGATTTGATGCACAATCCATATATTATTTACAATTAAGAAAACATCATGTACCTATCTACAATAAAATGTATGTATTCTTTGTAGTTTGGCAAAATTTCTTATTCTAATTTATATGCTATAATCTCAGGTTTATATGCTATAGATATAAACCTCTCTCCTGTTGTAAACCCTACAGATTTATATGCTATAATCTATTAGGGTTTACAAGAGGAGAGGAGACATTCTCAGTGTTGCATATGAAAGGAATCACCTGCTTGAAAGTAAGAATTTCTTGTAATTAGGTTGAAAACTTTTGTTACATGTCCTGTTACTAATGGTCTCAAACTGGTAGCCTGCTATATGTAAACTGAAAAATTTTTAAGCTAAATTTGTAATGATAACTTTGCAGATAGCATTATAGTTCAAAACTAATAATCATTGAGCTATCATGTGTAAACATACTTTTTTATAGTGATGGAAACAATACCATTATCTTAAATGTGGCATTCTTCTGAATGACATTATTTTAAAAGTTTACTGTATATGAATAATCTAAATTTTTCAAAAGTAAACCTTATTTTGAACATGTACATTTTTATACAAATTAATGTATGTGAAGAGACTTGAATAGACAATTACAATTACTACTATGTTCATTAAGAATTTAGAAAGATTTTTATATTTGAGCTATCTTTACAGTTTTTATATAAAATGTTCTCATGACTTAGAGCACAAATCAAACAGTAGATTCAGAATAAAATTCTAAATCAAATATATAGAGATAAAAAAAAATTGTATAAAATGGCTCCATTTTCAAAAAATTGGACTTTTTTAAATGTAATGCTGCTTTCATTTTTCTAGAATTGTAGAGTTAGCTGTTCTTATTTGGATTTATAAATAAATACAATTTGGATTTATTTTTAATTTGGATTTATTTGGATTTATAAATAAATACAATTAACTAATTAGTTGTAGAAATTTATATATTATTATTATTAAAATAAAAATATATATATAATGAAAAATGATCTAATTACCAATATGCAAAAAGATTCAACATCCAGTGTAAAGTAGTCAATTATTCAAATATGTTTAAATTGATTAGTTGAGTTAATTTTATTCTTTACCTTTTAATGTATGTATCATATTAAATGGAAGATACTGAAGATTTATTATAATTTATAATTATTTTATTTTATAAGTAATTTATTTAATACTTTAAAATGCTAAATGTAAATAAATTAATATTTTATAATCAAATTATATCATATTTTAAGCATTAAATTATATACTAACAGCTATAACATGTTAAAGAAACAGAAGCAATGCCAGATTTATGAAATTCAATTTTCTTGAAAATGGAACCATTAATGCAATTTCTTTTCATTAGACTTTGATTTAGAATTTCATCCTGAATCCTCTGTTTGATATATGTTATAAGTTTTGGTGATATCTTGTATAGAGTTAAGAACAAAAATTTTATTTATTAAATTTAAAAGCTAAAGTTATCTCATAAACTAAAAGGGTATAAAGACAGTATAATGAAAGACATTATTGATTGCATTCTTTATATCTAAGTAAAATATTTTATTATAATCAAGTAAATTGACATAAAATCAAAATAAAATAAATTGGGCATAAGCTACTATGAAGAAGAATATATACCAAAACTATAAATCAGTATGCTAAATAAAAAATGATTTAATTGCCAATATGCAAAAATATATCAAAATGCAAAAAGATAAGATTCAATATTTCTGATTTAGAAGTGATTTCCAGTGACTACAAATAATATAACATATACATCATCATAAACATCATATATCATATGATGTTTCTTATTTTATATATTTATTTATTTATTTGTTTATTTTTGGTATAGTAGCAAATAATTATTGTTGCATTTAGTGCTTTTAATGTTTGAAATTATTTTAATTAATTTTTCTTTGTCTTTTTACTTATTAATTTTTCATTTCAGTAACAAATAAATATTATAATTTCAGACTTGAACAATTACAAAAGAAAGCTGTTCAAGAAGGATGTGATGATTCACTTCTTCAAGGATTAACATTTAATGAAATAAAAGAAGTTTTTAAGCAGAAAGTGAGTATTTATTTTTACATGTTTATTTTAAATTTATATTCATGATAAATTCATTTGTAATTTTAATTTACTGATAATAATGGATTTTAAATATTAATAAGTTACATATTAAATTATCACTGCAGATGATCCTTAAGTTATGAACTTTCTAACTATGAACTTTTATACATATGAATATGCATTAAAATCATTTTCAAATTCTAAAAAATTTCAAAAATCCTCAAGAACCTTAAACATTATGTATTATGTTAGCAGAATATTCTTGCAACAAATATATATTATGCATTATTGAAGAATATTCTTGCAATATAATACAAAATTACATATTATGTTACTTGTATATTAAATAATTATGTATAATTGGTTGCAAAAAGATTTTCACTTTTCTGGAAGGAATTTGGCTTCCTTTCAATTCACAGATTCGTCATGCATTAGTGGAAAAGGATTTGGCTGTCTATGATGCAATGATAGATACTTCCATATTGTTATAAGTTGTGCAAATGGGAATAGTGGGGATTAAGGAGTTATGGGATTAATCACATAAAAAAAAATTTAGACAGATAGTTATAAATACTTTGTCATATTAATACTGAGACTGGCTTTATTAAATATTAATATAATAAGTTTATATAGAATAGTTATAAGTATTATTTGAATTATCAAGCAATAAGTTTAAGAGTGTCTATATGTAATAAATGTTATTGTTATTGTCTGTATTTTTGCTTTCTGTGGAATACTTAAGGAAAACAATGCTTTGTTCTGCATCTAAAGATATTAGAAAAATAATCATTTGTCATAGGCAATAAAGCATAAGCATTAATGATATTGTAAGTATCATTGGAGTGTCAAGCAGAACAGTGTTGTATATTATTAAATAGTATCATGAAAGAGAGTGTCTCCTTGATCTTGGCTAACAAGTTGTCAAGATGGTGCTTATCTAATAGAAAAGTTTAAGGAAAGCCCTTTCAAATTGGCAGAAATACTACATTCAGAACTAGGTTTATCAGTTTCAACAGACACTGAGAAATCTAATTCTGAAGGTATTAGATAAGTATGAATTTAGGGATTTTCATAGCAAGTTAGAGGTAATAACGAATAAAAAGTGAAAAAGTTCTGAGATCACTGTTTCTTTATTCACATCAGCAAACTTTTAAACACTATTTTAAAGCATTTTAAATTTTGTTTAAAAATTAACTTTCGTGAGACACTGCTTTAATTTTAAAAATAATTTATAAAATTTAAACAGTATTAAAAATTAAGTTTTTAAACTAATAATTTGTCTCTGAAGGTATAGACTCTTTGTGTATTTATTATTGTAGTAAATCTTAAAGATTTTAAGTTCAAAATTTAAAAAAAGATAATGCAAAGCTATTTAATGAACAGATTAAAAACAATTATGTCAAAAACTATCTAGCTATAATTTTAAAACACATCTATTTCAATAAAATCACAATTTAAAGCTTTATTTTTCATTATTCATTAGATAAAACATCAATGTTTATCCTTAAAAATTCCTAACTTTCATTATTTTATAAAAGAAAATTGTTATAATTGTCATTATTAAAAATAAATATTTTCTTCAAATATTCAACACTTATTCCACACTATTCACAATAAAACTATAAAATCATCTTTTAATAATATACTGTATAAACTTTGGCTTTCTACACTTAATCATGCTGTTTTTCCACCTCATCTAATTGCTGCAGTTTCTCTTGCAAATTGTAAAAGTTCATTTCACTTTCTATATATTCAGTTAGTTTTCCTGCAAGTATAATTAATCATAATTTCTGCCCATGCAACTCCTATGAAATAGGTGAAAACCTTTTGCAACTAATTGTACCTTATCAGATGTCAATTATAAGCCTTTTTTAGATTTTAACAAAAAGTTTCCAAGAAAAAGGTAGATACTCTTCAGTATTTTTTTTATTAAATATGTTATCATGGAGGTTTTTTATAGATATGCTCCATGAAGACATAACCACATTAATTACCATATTACTATCTGCTTATTATTAGTAAATAATAAATTATTGTATTTCTGCTTACAGTGCTTACTTTTTATTACCTCTAATATCATAAGCAGTAAATTTTAGATTATGCTAATATTTTAAATTGAATTTCTGTAAATCCTTGCAATAAAAATTTTTTAATTATATGCTGATTTTCATTCTTATGTTCATATTAACTAGTTATTTTATTCTATATTTTGCTATAATTATAATTAGATGTAATTGATGCAAAAATTTGAATTTCAACTATAAAATTTATTTGAGCAAATTAAGTTTAAGTTTTCACATAAACTTAGTTTGATTTATAGTTGCTTATTGAAAAGTTTGATATTTAAAAAATTATTTTAGTTAGTTATTATAAAATAATTTATTATAATAATCATTTTTTTTTTTTTTCATTTAAAGTTTGAAATATTCTCAATTTAGTTATATTTGAAGAAATAGATACTATATTTTGCTAATATCTTGTTTTTATACTTTTTAGCTCAAAAAGAGAGGATATCTATTAGAACGAGCATTTAAATCTTTCGATCATAATGATACTGGATTTATAAGTCTTGATAACTTTCATGGTATTATTAATTATATTATTATGCCAATTTCTGATGAATTATTTATTCAATTATTAGATAAGTGAGTACATATTTCTATTTGTTAGTTATTTAAAAAGATATTATATTTTATTTATATTTATTTGGTTAATTATTATAAGAAAAAAATACTTTACTACTATCAATATTTTCATTCAAAAGCAGATTTTATTTAAAATGAATTTTTAAGATAATTTTTTGAGGCAAAATTCTAATATATTCTAATAAAAATTTCATATTTGAAGCAATCTTGAAAAATAGTTATTGATGATAGAGTTAAAAATTGAAAAGTAGCATATATACAATGAATCTTAATTATAATGAACACTGTGGGATCAGAAAGAATTGCTGTATCCAAGAACATAAAAATGTCACACATAAATATGATTTATTTTCTATATGTATTATGTTTTCTATATGTTATATGTTTTATTTTCTATATGTATTTTTAGATGCTAATATTCCATTTACCTTACTTAATTTCTCATTTCTTTTTCTAATTTTAAAACCATCTTGCGATGGTTTTAACATGTTTAAATGCTATATATATTTATGATGCATTTTTTGTTGAACCATTTCTGTTTTCCATGTACAGGATCATAAAATAAAATTTTAAATTGAGATTGATATTTATAAAAATTCTTTTATTTCTATTTTAAACAAATTAACTATTGAAAGATATCATATTTTTCTGAATATATTTGTAATATGCAATTTATATATAGCATAAAATTTCTGTTGTGTATATAATACATAATGTTAATTTTTATTGATTTTTAATATAGATAATACTGTATCATTATATTCAAAAATTGTAATAAATTGATGAATTGCAGAGTTGGGACATTGATCTGTATTTATGGCAACTGGTTTTGACTGGTTGCATTTCTTTTCCATTCATTATGGTGAAACTTTCATACAAGTTTTAATTTTGGTTTTACTTCTCTATCTTTTATCTACTGTTTGAATATAATTTAAACTGAAGACACAATACTTAAAGCATTATTTGTAGTTAAGTCCAAAAAAATAAGGATAAACATTTATTTAAAAAATGTTTTCAATTTTTTAAACAGATTCTCTTCAGTTTTCTATTCTCAGAATACAAATGTTTAAATATAGTCGATCATATATTCAGTTATGTACATACATTGGCTTGCAACATAAAATAACAATTCTATAAATTTTAGTTAAATGACAGAGTAATAAATACTAAAATGTGTTAAATCATTTTAGGAATAATTAATAAAGATTTTTTTACATTAAAAAATAACAAAAATTGTATACTATTCATATAGAATCAACATATTAATAATTACATATTATAATTTATGCTATATTGCCATACTCAGTTGATCACTAATAATTACAGCAAATTTCTTTTTTTGGGCTATTACTAATGATTCTTTTAGGAAAAAATCTTTGTTACTTGAATAAATTTTTACAACTCTTGCTTCATTCCACATAATTTGTAAGTTGTACTCATAGAATCTCTTAGCCAGAGTAGTAGAGAGATTGCCATTCATTATAATATGTTGGTGTTATTTAATCATTAAAGATAAATTCCTAGATGTTATGCCTATATATTCTTCATGTTGATTTAAGTGTTATATTATGAATAGGTTAATATAAACTCTAGAGCACTGCTGGTTGTCATGTGGTTCATTATATTTTCAAAGTTTTATAAGCAAGGTAAAATTTCTTTTAACTGCTAAAGTCATGATACCTTCCTTGTTATAGATTTAATTGTTGCAAGCTTAGCTCCTTTGTACAGTATACTTAAGTATTTTCTATTTGTGGATGATGGACAATCATCTATAGCTTGTGAATGAGTTTTTGCATTGAAGTTATTCTGGATTGTATTATAAATATTTATAATAAACCTGTGCATGTACCCTTGCTTAATTCTTACCCTAATTATGAAATCTAACTCCATTAGTAATGCTAATTTACTTTACTGCTAAACCCTGTAAATTCTAGGAAATAATTGAAATGATTACAGCACAACTTGCATTATGGAAAACCACACTTATAAATTTTATTCTAATTGAACAAACGTTTTCTGTTAGAACCTGATGATGGTGACTAGCCGAAAACATTTGTTCAATTAGAATAAAAATTATAAGTGTGGTTTCCCGTACTGCAAGTTGTACTGTAATCATTTCAATTATTTCCTGAAATCTAACTCTTGTTACTTTTTAATTTGGGTAGAACAGTGTGTAAATGGTCATTTAAAGTATGCTTGAAAAGATGCTATTTATATCTAATTGGGTCATTTGACCAAGCTGGAATTATAGTGGTGATATATGACAGTTTTCTATTTAATTAAAAAATATATCATCTATATAAGTAACATTTGGGAACTCAAAAAAAATAAAAGATTCTTATAAAAAAAATTATAAATTTTATTTTATGGTATATAGAACAGATTCTGTTCAGTGATAGATGTTGAAATGGCTGTTGACCAGATTCAACAGGCAAGTCGTTAAAATTGTTTGGATTGGATTACTGATTCACTATGGCAAATTTCTTGGTGGAATAAACAACTCAATATCTTTAGAGTTAATCTGAGAAAGCTTTTTAATAAGAGCTAAAGAGTGGCAGAACTTAAAATTTTTGGTCCCCCCACAAAATATTATTCAGGCACCTACCACCAAAAAACAAAGTTTTATCTAAATATTTTTATTAGAAAATAATAAAAAAAAGAAATAAAATTGCATAGCTTAAAACACATTGAAATGACACTATACTGCTCCTGCCACCACACTGCTCTGATTCAATGAATGCTTCACTTTTTCAATGGTCATTTAATTTTTATTGTATTATGTTGCTAATTTTGAAAAAGATAAAGAAAGTACAGATAAAGAAAATTTGAGCCCTCTATAATTCTGGGCCCCCTATGTTGTGAATCCAGCACATTGTTGTTCCATCACTGAAGCTAAAGAAATAGTTGAATAAGAAATATATAGAAATGTTCTCACTTTTATAATAAGGTCATTAGAAAGGCTAAAGGTCTTTCTATGTAAGTTACCATCATAACATTGAAGAAATACCTAGTATATCTAGAATGGGGAAGATAATTACTTAGTATAATTGTTATAAAATAAATATGAAATTTCTGATTCAGTTTGATTAATACTATATTTAGTTGAAGTACACATTCTAGATTATAAGAAATTATTTTTATATCATTCAGTAATTTTTCATTTTGAAGTTTTAAAATTCCAATTATTTGGGTGCCAAGTTCTCAATCACTGACTGTATATAAAAGTTTCAAAAAATTTTAAGTAAATTTTTTGAAAAATTTTTTAAATATTAAATTTTAAAAATTTTATTAGGTAATTGATATATATAATTAATACATTTTTATTTGAAATCTTTTAAATAGAAATAAAAAGTATTTTATAGTGGTATATGGTATTATTAAAATACTTTATTATATTCAGTTTAGATATAGTTCTTGCTACACCAAGAAAACTTTCCTGGCATAATTTTTTGAAGAATTACTGTTTGCCTTATACAGAATTATACAGAAAGTAAATATTATTTATATTAAAGATTCATTTTTAAATATACAAAATGTTTTAAAATGAAAATAAAATGATATAATTTGTTTTAGACTGTATTAACTAATTCTAATTACAGTGGACTCAAGTTTTTACAAATTACATATTTTTATGAACTGTTTAGTTGGTCTCAAAAGTCCTTAATGTCAATTAATGCCATTTCCATTTATGAACTTTCAATTTTATGAACTTTTTTGAAGATCTGTACAAAGTTTGTAAAATCGAGAATCCACTGTAATACTTTAAAATTTGATATGATAATTAATATTATTTAACTAATGCTAAGTTTATCTGTACTAATGAAAAATTAGAGTTCCTGAAGCATTGTCATATTAACAAATTATTGTCCATGACAATGTGTTGTATAAAATTACTGATGATATGAAAATATTTCATCAAACAGGTGAAACTGAAATGTCTCAACTTGCATGAAAGGAATGTAAATGGTATTCCTTTCATGCTATGATCAGAGACTTAAGCATGGAAATGGAAGATAACATATTGTTGTTAATAATATAATGAAAGCAGTGAGTAAAGTACATATGTAAATAAAAATGGATATTCTGTTATCAAAGGCCCCATAGCACCATTAATAGAAATGTTGAGGATTGTATATGAGTAGTAGGTAAGAACACGTAATTATTACTACTTTAAATAATCTCATATACACAGCAGTGGTGTCAAGTACACTTTTTTATTCCTAACGT
>WUQG02058514.1:0-10073 GCA_011317285.2 Androctonus mauritanicus | reverse complement strand
AACAAACAATACACTATAGTCTTTTATTATATTATAAGCCCTTCGAATTTGAATTATTATTAATTCGGCGGCCGAACTATAACTATAGATATCTTTATTAAGCATTTTACTTTTTAACATCTACTTGACGATTCTATTATTCAGTTGAACAGTGTATGAGTGAAATTGCCAAGTAGCGCGTATGTTAACAGTGTATGTTTTTCGGGGAGCGCCAAAAAGATATCCTGCCCCGGTCGCCAGTTATGCTCGCTACGCCACTGACTACATTTTAAAATCTAAAGCATCTATTGATTATATCAATTATTAATTCGTATTAGTGGCGTTTAGCCAAAACTAACGGAACATCATCGACATGATATTTGTTTTTTATAAATATTTTGAGATATTTTCCTGCTCATATAATTTTTTTCCTATTAGGTTAAACATTAATCATAAAAAGGAAATTAAATATTTATGATAAGTTAATGGTTAAACTGATAACTGCTAGCATAGTAATTTATTCGGAATTTCGGCATAAAATCTATTCATAAGAGTCAAAAATTATTGAAAAATGAAATAATATTCAAGGGATATTCAAGTATTATTTAAACATTTTAAAGAGAGATAAGATTAAAGAAATTCTTACATGCGGACGGAAGTTGCGCCAATCTTTACTTAAGATTTAAAAATTTTTAAAATATACAGTACTATAATTTGTGCGTTAGAATTGATTATACAATATGCATGGCACTACATTACGAATCTGTTATATTTTATATTTTTCTCTTATATTTATTGTTGCCTTTTAGTACTTAAATGTTAACAATTATAAATTTATAAAATGTTATATACTTCCAAATATTTAAATTGCCAAGAAATAAAATCTTATGTAATTAATGAAGGGGCTCAATATATTGCTTGAGACAGTTTACATGAAGGAACGAGGAAGTCTATATTGACCAAAAATATACTTACGTAATTTTTGAATATCTTCCTATAAAAAACATCGTATATCTTGAAATTTTAGATTTTATTTACATTTTACTCTATTATTTGTGATAATGTCATTTTAATAAATCATTTTTACAAATTTGATACGTCTAATTTTTTTAATTATTATAATAAAAGATTAGTTATCAGTATATATATCTGAATATGTGCAGATTGTTTTATTCTCAATTAAAAAAATAATAATAATAGTTTAATTATTTTAATTTACTCATTATTTTTGATGGGCATACTTACTAGTACAGTACGTATATAAATTTCATATTATAATTAAAAAAAATTTTATTTGCAAACAATTTAACAATTTTTACTTTTAAGTACAGCGTTACTCAAAAAGAAGGGAAACATCTTTATATGTTTATTATGAATAATCAATAAACTTATAATCATGTGATATGCATTAATTATTAGAAAAGCTTTTAAAGACTCGCTATCTTAGTTCTCAAACTCTCAACATGGAAACATAGTGTCACTTAATACATATCAATAAAATACCGTAGTCTATTTTTATTCCATATCAGGCTATGCGTGGGTATTTGTGGCATATTTTGAGACAATAATAATAAATAAATACACTATGTTTAATAATAAGATCATTATAATCAAATAGATATACTATATAACTAAAAAGTTTGTTAATCAAAAATATATAAAAATTAGCACTCTAGATCGAGCCCCTATGAAGTAAATCTAATTTACTCATTATTTGAACGGCTCTGGATGGTACAAAGTTACTTGGGGTCCTAATGCAAAGGGAGTAAAAAGTTCTTTATCTAATTTGAGACAAAAAAATTATTATATGGAATATACATTTATTATGTTCTGTATAATACAGTTTATAAGTAAATATAATAAAACATTTAATTAAAAAATAAAAAATAATTATAGTATTTACAAGAGACATTAAACATAAACATAAAATTAATCAATCAATATAAATATTTAATAAATACGCAATTAAATAATAGGATATACTCTCCTTGTAATTTTCTGTTCTTTCTTGCAAATTTGACTTTTATCTTTCTATTTGCTTCTTCATTTTGGAGGGCTTTTCACTAAATTTCACTAAAATTTTATAATATCTTAGTATTTCTGAATGAATGAATGGAATGAATATTGAATGGAAAGTGACGTCATCTCTTGACAAAAAAAATAATCCGTGATGGGTTGATTGACCCCAACTTCTTTATAGACTGACTCCTGAAAAAAAATCGGAGAGATAACTTTTGGCGATGAATAATATTACCGGTGTAATGGTGGAATTTTGTTATGTTAGCCATCTTGTCTTTTTATTTACTTACTATTCTTTTATTTTTTTTTATATTTCTGATTTTCTTTTTAACTTTGTTTCAAAAACAGCGCGGATAGTAGAAAATTTAATCATCGTTATTAAAGAAAGAATAAAAAAATTATTGAATTACTGATGATTATATTATTGATTATTCAATAAAAAATTTCTTGATAACATTTTTTGATGGTATAGTAATATTATAAGCATCAAACATATTATGGTGGCTTAAAAAAATTCTACTTATTATCTTCTCAGAAGTCTTCTTTCTTCTTTTTCCGTTGAATTAATTTTAATGTATTATATTTAGAAAATAATTAAATTCATTGATATTAAAAAAATTCCTTTCAAATAAAAAAATTTCTGAATTTTCCAATAGATTTTATGAAACTTAAATTGAATAGGAAACTTTATACAACACGTAGTGCACAATAGACCTGTATTGGTCGCAATGCTTGGACTGTATAGGCTCCTTCCTCTCTACTACTACTACTATTACTACTTATACAACATGTACTATGGACAGTTTTCCGCGGACAGAGTTATTAATCGGAACCAGAGGAAAGACATTGGGAAAAATTTTCAAAATAAGTTGAAAATTTTTTTCACTTGCATAATAGTATCATTGATGTTTTTATAATGATTCTTGTTAAATATTGGAAAAATAAACATAACTTATTAAAAAATTAAACTGATAAAAAGGAATACATTACTTTAATAGAACAATTAAAAATGGAACAAACAATTTATCGCAGCCAAATTATTGTATATTTCAATCGAGATTAAAACAATCAGATAAAGTGTGATAAACTAGTAAAAATAGGCTTTTATGTTGTAAATATTACAGTAATCCAATATACTATAATTGTTTATTCTGTAGTTTAGATACGATTAATTTTTCTGTTGAAATCCATGTATCATATCTTCTCGAAGAATGCTTTATGTAGAAGAACTGGTTTTAATTTCGTTAATATTCGCTCCGTTTATAAGGAGAGTAAACCTAGCTGGATCCCGTTCTCCATTTCTCAGCAGGGTAAATTTTTTCAACAACCACCGAAATTGAAAAATCAATATTTAGATGATGCACCATTGAAAAGTTATTTAGAAAGAAATTTACCAAAACAGGTTGTTTATATCTCTATAATTATAATATATCATGCATATTTATTTATAAATTAACTTTAGATATACGTATAAAGGTAAAATAGCTTAAGAGCATTTTAAAATTTTTGATTAAAAGTTATTTTAAAATTTGAAATTACTGTATATGCAAAGAATAATTACTTTTATTAACATTGTAATCTTTATTGCAACAAAAGTTAAACTGAGTTCTTTCATTGTTGATATTATTTTTTGTTTGCAGTAATATATAAATAATTGCTATGTAGCTTATAATAATTTGATATTAAATTATGAATGTACATGTTGATAGAAGTAATGAACAATGACCATTTTCTCAATATAGGCTATCTAGGATAAGTTTAA
Source organism: Androctonus mauritanicus (assembly GCA_011317285.2). NCBI lineage: Eukaryota > Metazoa > Arthropoda > Arachnida > Scorpiones > Buthidae > Androctonus > Androctonus mauritanicus. Next base: position 6,313 of record WUQG02058514.1, on the reverse strand, counting down.
ATGGGACATTTGCTTCTAGTATCATTATAGAAAGGTGTAAAAAGGAATAAATATTTTATATCTATTAAAAACAGTAAAATTACAAACATGTATGTGCTATATTTCTAATTTATAGTTACATAAAATTCTTCTTAAAATAAAACATATGTACATATTTCTAATCCTTATTCAATAAAAACTTTCCTATAATAAATTTAAATATATAGGAAAAGTAGGAGTATAATAATTTCATTTTGCCCAGGTGTGAAAATCACCAGTAGCAGCCTTGCATTTTCTATGCTTAAAAGATATTCAGGTGAAATAGGAAACAAACAATAAGACAAGTTTATAGAATTATCTGCTTTTCTATTATTTTATAAGGTTATTGGATGCAATTGTGAAGAAATTAAAATCGATAGAAAAAAACATGAAAAAATATAAGGATGATGGATAAGTTCCAGAATTTAAAAAAAATAAATATTGATAATTTTAAAAATTAATATTGAATAAAATTTTTTTAATTTTCTTTAATAATTATATATGATTTACAAGTTTTAAAAAATTTATTTTTACTTTTAATAGAAAGTTTTAATTATTTTATTTAGGTATTGCATGAAATTGAACCAGATTTAATTAGATTTGGTAATCTTGTTGCAAATGACATCAATATTTTAGGAAGAGAATGTGAGCTTAATCCTCCAAAATTAATTCAGCAAAATGCTTGGGGAATTCGTATTAATGAATTATGGACTTGTAATGCATGGAAAAGAATGCATGATATATGTGCTGAGGAAGGACTAGTTGCAATTGGATATGAAAAGAAATATTCAGAATGGAGGTACAAAAGAGTTTTAAATATTCTTTTTATTTTTAATAAAATTTTTTAAAAGTGTAGAAAATACATTAATTGATTAATTTCTAATGAAACAAGACTTTAATATATTAAATGTTTTTATGATATAGCCGACTTTATCAAATGGTTAAAATATACCTTTATTCTCCATCATCAGGATTATATTCATGTCCTATAGCAATGACTGATGGAGCAGCAAAAACAATTCAGGTATTAAAATTTTCTGTAATAATTTCATAAAAATCTTTTTAATTAAAAATTTATGTTTTAGTTGATATTGAATAAAAATTATATGTTAATTTTTAATAATAATACTCAATGACAAACATTAATCAATTGAAGTATTGAATGCTATTAAATAACTTTATGAAAAATATTTGAAATATATTTCAGATGTCAGGATATATTGCTAATCCTAGATTTCAAGCTGCTTTTAATAATTTAATTACTCGAAATCCAAAACAGTTTTGGACTTCTGGCCAATGGATGACAGAAAAGAAGGGAGGATCAGATGTCGGTAAGAATTTTTTAAAGAAAGTGGAAAAATTAATCACACAATTAAAAATTCAAATATAAACTATTTTAAGATAATTTTTTATATCTTTTGTAAACTCTCATATATGTAGTAAAATGTGCAAAAATTACACAAATAAATATCACATGCATAGCTTTTTAATTAAATATGTAATAATTTTTTATAGCATATACAATGCCTATTCTAAATTAAATATATATTTTATTCACAAAATAATAACATCAAATTATTTGAAATGTATGATCTATTCATCTAAACAATAGATAAACCCTAATATAAGTTTTTCACAAAATTTAAATTTATAAATAAATTGAATATTGCTTTTTAATTTTCAGCTTATGATTAGAATTAATAATTAATAATGTAATTTATTTATTTATTAATATAAATAAAATTCATTCTTGAAAAGTCTGAAGAATTTCAGTTAAAATAATATATATGAATCATTTTTGTTATTTATTTGCAAAAATTGTTTAGGAAATGAACTGTAAATGCTTAAATTTAATGTACTGATAGTTTAAATTTTGTTTCTTATTATGCAAGCATATAGTTTGATAAATAAAATAAAATAAAAATTGTTTTTGATTAATTATTGTTATTTCTTATTATAGCTGGTGGAACTGAAACATTTGCCTTACCTCAGCAAAATGATTCATATCAATTATATGGTTATAAATGGTTTACGTCAGCTGCAGATAGTGATATGGCTTTAACATTAGCTAAAATTTTTGATAAAAATGGAACAAATCAGGTATTGTTTTGCTTTGTTTTGTTTTTTTAACATATGTTCATTTTTGAATTCTCAAGAAATTTCTAGAGTTTCTGCTAAAATTTTTGCATTATCAATAATATGCTCAAATTTTTCTGATTATGATCATTAATAAAGAATATCAGACAATTTAAGGAATCTATACATGATATTAAATCAATATTTTTTTGCAAAATCTTATTATATTAACTTGATGTAAGATATTGTACCATAATACAATTGAACACAAATAATTCTAAGTTGTTTTTAATCAATTTTAGAAGCTAAATTTTGGGTTTTTAATTTTGATTTGTGCCATAATTGGTCCTCTATAGCCAAGGGTTTTGCATTCTTGGCTATAGGTCCTTTATATATTCTTAGTAGGGTTACTGCCTAAAACCAGATCTGATTAAGAACAATTTATCTATGAACTCTGCCACTTATCCATAAATTCTTATTTTAATGAATTCTCTTACTTTACTGTTTTAATATTTACAGCATTTTAATCATACTGTTTTTAAAGAAAGAATTTTAAGTATGATGGGTGTTTTGATTTTTATAAAGTGTTGGTGTTTCATATAACAAGTTTTTTAACACATTTTTAACTTATTTTTAAACCAAATTAACAACTAGGTCCAAAATTAAAATAAAACAAAATCTAAACTAGTTAATTTTATTTTAAGGTCCGGTAATCTAGTTTAGATTTTGTTTTAACTTATTTTTTACATGGATTATGTCTTTATTACTTGTTAATTTTGTTTACTTATTTTCATAAACATTCCATTTGGTTCAATTTTGTCTAGCTAACTCTTGTATTGCAAAACAAACCAAACTGGAATTCATTTCATTTATGGCCACAATTATTTTGGGTAGGTAATAGTTGGCTTTGAAATGCAATGCTTTATTAAAAAAAAGTTAGCTTGAGCTTTTTCAAACATTTTTTAATAACAGCTCATTTTAATTTTTGAAAACATTTGAATATATTTAAAATCCAGACTAAAAAGTTTCTCTAAGTGCCGTCATATGGGTCCTGCATTAATCATTTTTTTTTGCCAGTGTTATAATACAAAGATATTATTACTCTAATAAAATGCTTGATTGAGAATCTACCCTTTTTGAATAAAAATAAAGGTGCTGTATAAAACGTTATTCTTACAATTTGTACTGCAAATTTGATACTTCACTCATCATATTTAAGACCCCTGATTATCACTTATCCATGCATGCTTGTAGTTTTAGATAAATTACCATCATCTTACCAATATTTTCTCTCTCAATGCAAAGAGACCATCTTCAATTATTGTATTGAGGATGATCTTACTGCATTAAGACAGAAAGTACTTATCGGTATTTATATATGTGTAATTATTTGTTAATAATTTTGAACACTAAAGACCTGAATTATTTCAACAAATCAATTTTTATAAAAATTTGGATAATTATTAAATTATAACATCTAATTGTAATTTGTTTGCAGAAATCATAAATTATTTTTAGCATGTTTGCAGAAATCATAAATCATTTTTAGCATGTTTTGAAATAATATATAATTGATTTCAAATATCATATATAATATCAAAATTCTTATTACATTTAAAATACATGATATACAACTGATTAAATAAAAATTAGTTGTTCAATAAATTTACTTTATAAAATTTAAGTTTCAAATCTCAAATATATTTTGGTTTTTTGTAAATATCAAAATTATAGATGATATTTTCATTAAAGTTACAATTATTATTATTTTGTATATTATAAAAAAAAGAATAGACATGATATTTTTCTCAAAATTAAAATCAAAGATTATTTAAATGCTATTCTAATTCATATTATTTAATAAATCTCATTTATTTTAAAATTATAACATTAATTAAACCTTTGATTCATAAATTTTTAATAGCTAAATTAATATAGTAAAATATTCAAAGGTTAATTGTTATTAAATTATGATAATTAAATAATTAAAAATGTTTTTTTTTTATTTTTAATTTTTTATTTATTTGCCAAATATATAATTGCTTGTTTGTGAAATTTGCAGAACTCTGATGCATTGACACTGTTTTATTTAGAAACTAAAGAAATTGAAGGAAATCTTAATAATAATTTACATATGATAAGATTAAAAGATAAACTAGGAACAAGACAACTTCCAACTGCTGAACTATTATTAGATGGATCAATAGCTTATAAAGTATGTTATAGCATTTTAATAAAAGCTAAATGCAATGTACTTCAAATTACTGGGTAATATTTTAACAGATTATTTAATTAATATATATTAATTTAAAATAAATAAAAATGTATATAAAAATATTTAAAAAATTATTTAAAATTAATGTATATGATATAAGAAAAGTAATTACTTTGCTATTCTAAATAAAAAATTTCTGAAATTTTCCACAACAAACAAACAAGCAAACATAATAATATAATTATTACTGCTATTGTTTGTATTGAATAAAATTATCATGTTAAATTGAAATATATATATTGAAAATATTTAAAATGTATTAAAAGTATCACTATTGAATTTTAAAGATTATATATACCAAGAAAACAAACTTATTAAGATTAATAATCAAATACCAACCAAATAACAGTCAAATATCTCTAGATTGCAAATTAATTTAGAAATAACTGAAATTAATAATTAATTTTCAGTTGTATAAGCTAAAGGGGAAATTTGCCTGGTGTTCTAATCATCCAACTAAAAAGATGTTAAGGCATTTTCCCAAAATTTCCTGGTTCATATCTGGGTCAGGACAAATTTCACTTTCAAATAAGTATTAAAATTTCTAGTTTAGTTATTATTCAATAGATGGAATTGTATTGGTAAAAATTTAATTTAATTATTAATTTCAGTTATTTGTAATGGTAGGATTATTTGACTGTTATTTGGTTATTGGTTTAAGCATTAATTTTTCTATTAGACAATTCTTCAACTTGATTTTAAAAATTTTAATTTTGAGCATTAATTTTTTTTTGACTTGTAATTTTATTTACTTATCAAATTCTTATAGCCAATTTTTAAGCCAAAATGCTGTAAATGTAATTATTTTTTTCAATATTTATCTAAAAAAATGAAAGTTTTCTTTGTAACTGGTTGAATTAAATTTTTGCATTCAGCATTTATTCTATATCTAAACATGCTATTTTAGAAATTGAAAAAATTCAACAGCAAGGACTATAAAGCAAAAGTACTTAACTGTAATCATTCAACTGTATTTTTCCTTCATTCAGCTATGTTAAGTTATTCAATAGTATTAAATATTAAGTATTGTATTAGAAAAACTTCATGTTTCAAATGTTTTTATTATAAAAACTTAAAATTAGTGTTTGTAAAACATATAAAAACAAAAAATAAAAAAAAATACTGAATTAAGATATTAAAAAAAAAGAAACTGATATCTTAAATACCAAGAGTAATTTATTTATTTAAAACTTAAATGAGAAATAACTGAGACTTTACTAGCATGCAAAAAAATAAAATTTGAAAATTCTGAAAAAAGCATTTCTATATTAAAAATAGAATTATAAAATAAACTATATTTATATTTGAATAATGGCAATCAAATAAGAATTAAATTTGCTATTCATCGAATCTTAAATAATTAATAAATTGTTCTTAAAATTCATTATATCATTATTTTCTGAATTTCTTTAGTTATGTTATATTAAGCCATTTGATTTGGAAAGATTTTGGTGATATTAATAGATTTATAAATATTGGAAAATATGAATATCATAAATTTTTTTATCATTAATAATTTTATGTATTCAGATTTTCAGCTAAAAATTAAGGCTTAAAATTTCTTTTTTAATGATTTAAATTTATTTAATAACAAAGAAATAATAATAATATAATTAAAACCTAACTTATTTGAATTCATTTGTAATTGCCTTTGATATTTTATTCAATATAAAGATAACTTCAGTTTGTTAGAAAAATAAATATTAATCATTTATTCAATTCTTTAAGACTGCACAAACCAATTACTATTGACTTCAAAGAAACAAGCTCTAACTGCAGTATGGTATTATAAAATTTTTTGCTTTTTATTTAGCAAACGCTTTCGACGTATTTTACATCCTCATCGGACTCTTCAAAATAACAACACTACAAAATAGAACAGAAGAGTTTAGAACAGAACAATTTTCAAAAAATTTAAAAACAACCATGACAACAACTGATGCT
>WUQG02058513.1:0-28283 GCA_011317285.2 Androctonus mauritanicus | reverse complement strand
CAATTCCCGGTTTTCACATCTCCAGATTTTTTTCAGGAGGGGTCCAGCCCCGGTCTGGTCCGTTGAACCCCACCCTTACCTGACAGCTGACCCCACCAGAGACGTGGGCAGCCCGTGGTGGGAACTGAAATGTCCCACCGCTTAGTACCAACACGGTGGGAACCGGAATGAAACTGTACAGAAAAAAAGACTGCATTCCATTTAAATGCTGTTATAGTAGTTATTTTTTGCTAACTTTTCGAAGAAAATGGTTAACAACATCATCATGTTAACTGTCTGATGTTTGTGTGCGTGTCCACATAAATAAGTTTTGAAACATTCAATATATTTCCACAAAATTCGACAGTAACGCTTTTTCCATTAAAGATAATCTTGATGCTACATCATTTGATTCTACTGTTAAGCATTTAAACTTCTGAGATATTCTCGTAATATCAGATCATCCCAAAAGTATTGTCATTTTTAGCATTAAGTTTTGAAGGATATAAAAAAATGAATCGCTCGCTAATTTAATCAAATATACATTCTCCATTTCAATCAATAACACTCTTCTAATGTCGTGAAAGCTTTAAAAATTCATGTTTAGACAAGCTGAAACATGTTTGTACAAGTATTGTATATAAGAGAGATTACTTTTGGGATGACCTGACATTTCCTGTACGCTGACAGAATTTTCATGAAACTCAGTACGGATATTAAGTTATCAAAGATTATTTCGAAGATATATCGAAGGCTTGTCATTAACCATTTAAAAATGGCGGACGTTCAGACTTCTAAAGTTTTTTCCTTAATAACTTTTAAATCATTTGATTGAATTTTATAAAATTTAGTAAATCGATCAGACCACTAAAATCGAATTTAAAAAAAGGTTAATCAATCTTGTAGTTTGATCCATTTAAAAATGGCGGACGTTTAAACTTATACGGACTTTCCCTGTAAGTTCTTTATTAAGCATTTATTTTTTTTATATAATAAAACATTCAATATACAAGTAATGTCTATAAAAATATTAATTAATACACTAAGACTTCAAAACTTTAGTGATCACTATTGAGATTTGAGGTTCCTCATTATATTTAATTAGAATATATTCCTAATTAATGAATTACTATTCATCTCTTTTAAGCTTATGAGTAATAATTAAGCAACTTAATGGAATTTTAAAAGTAACAACAGTTAAAGAAATATAGGTAATTAAATTTTCAGGTTAATTAGAATACTTAATTATAAAATTCTTAGTTTGTTTTTTAGCCAGTTTAGTTACTCGTTTTTTTTTTCTACTTAGCTTAATTAGAATTTAAACTTAATTATAATTGAAAAGACTGTAATTTAAATAGTCGGAAGTATTTACATGTAAAGTGGATTTTTCTCAAACAATAAAAAATAATTCTAGTGTTTAAAAATCTTATTTTTAATTTATTTAAACAACGATTTTTTTCGTAAGTAGTGACTGATTAGACTATAACAATTTATAACTTAATTATAATTAAGTTAAATGATCTTTACTAATTTCATAAAATTCAGTGGGAAGGTTGTAGGAAACAGTGTGATGAGTGTTCCGTTATGGAAAGGTTTTTGAACCTTTCCATAATGGATTAAGTTCGTTCGTCTGTTCGTTTGTCAAAACGATAACTGGAGTAAATAAATATCATCCGAGTTGAATAAAATTGAGGCAAATTATTGGAACTTATCAAAGAATAAAGACAGTCGAAACTAATGAATATGCTATCATTATTATTAACGTAATAAGATAATAGATATAGATATTCGCATATTTTGAGGCAATACTTCGCGTAAATATTATCCGATATGCATGAAATTTATCAGTATTGTAGGGATCTGCTGTGGTATTAAATATACTAAAAATAAGTAAAATCGGTTCATTATTAGCGATATAATAACGATTTAAATTTTATAATTTTGGTTAAGTTAGGTTAGTGCAGTTAAACTGCCTATCGCACAAGGGATATACTTTATCTGGCTTTGTAGATCCCATCAGAGACTGGCTAACACCCATGATGAGTCAACTAGAAGATCGAAGGATGGGATTCAATGGGCTGGGTCCGGATTTCTGAAAAACTGGAGGTGAGGATCCGGATTTGAACCCGGATCCTCCAGGATGATAAGCCATAACTTTATAACGCGACCATCTGGCCGATTTATAATTCTGGATCTTCAAAAAGATATAAAATGGAATATAAGAAAGTGTCTTCTAATGTTTTTGCTTACGAAAGTAGTTCAAAAATATTGTTTTTGTAAAAAAATGATATTTTTCTTATAAATAAACATAAATTCATAAGAAATTTTCGCATGTATTTAAGGTAACTCACTGAATTTTAAGGAAGATATGCTTTAAGTGGTCGAAATTACTATCATTTAAGAAAAATGTTATAAACATGTATTTTCCAAAATACTTTTCAAAAATGTTTTACTATAAATATTAATTGTAGTAGCTGTAATTTAACTATACTTTTTTTGTTTAACCACAATGAAAATTTTAACCGTAGTTAACGCTTCGGTTAAATTACAACTTAATAAAAATGTAAATTAAGCGCAAAATTAAATTGTTTTTAGTTTTATAGTTACATTATAATTAAGTTCCGTAAAAAATACTGTATTCTATATTATTGATCCTAAAAATATTTTTGAAGAAAAAAAAACAACGAAAAAATTGTGAAAAATTTTAAAATTCACATCAATATCCCCAAAATTTAATATTTCTGCTTTTAAATTTTGGAATTATTCATGGTTTATCTCCGCGTATAATAAGGCATTATAATAAAGTTCAACGTGATCAAAAGTCTTTTTTCTTTTCTTTTTTTTTCTTTATTGACTATTTAATGCGAAAGTTTCGCGATCATATTTTATAAATATTCTGCTATCAGTCTGTATATATATATATATTTTAGCCAGATAGTTAAAAAATATTTAAAATTGTAAAATTTAGATAAAATAGTTTATCTTGTAAAGATGTATTAGCAGAAGGATATAAGTCTCTAGAATTGATATACGAGAAATAATTTTGTTGTTGTTGTCGTCGTTATTTACTACAAGAATAGCAGCGTAGAAAATTGAATATTAAGAATGGAATTTTAGTCATCTTGCAGATTTTAATTTACTTTTCCATCGGAGAAATTAGTAAAGTGAAATTTTATAGCTTATTCGAAAGGATATCAGTTCACAAAAGTGTAGAAGAAAATATTTTTAATATCCGAAAGCCCACCATAACAGAATCGTTACGTGTATAGCATGATAACAACAACTGAAAGTAAAAATATTAGTGTTTTTTTTTTTTTTTTTTTTAGCAAAAGAATATTTTGAACTTTTTTTACCGTAATCTTTTTTAATATGGTACTTAATAAATTGGTAAATATTAAATTTAACGATTCACTATTGAGCAATCATTAGTTTCTTTTAAAATCCCTCGTTTTTTTTTTTTTGTTTTTTTTTTAAATAAGGAAATTGAAGGAAATATTATAAAAACAAAATGAATGTTTACCAAATTCAAAAGTACTTTTCTAAACTCTCGTCATTAGTTTGGCGAAATCCTTTATTTTTCACTTTAATCTTATCAATTAAGAGAAGTTTTATGGAGTGTAATTATTTATTTTAATCGCTTATTTTTGCAAAATCATTAAAGTTTCTGCAAAAATTTCTTTTTTTTTTTTTTGTTTCTCGTTGGTTATAAGAAAAAGAAGGTAAGAAGAGCAAGCTGTACAAAGACACGTTCTTTTTTTTTTTTTTTTTAAATACAAGAAATCTTTCAGGTTTAGTTCCTCCTATTGAAGTATATTGATTTTATTGGAAGTGAAATTACTTTGTTCTCTTCTCTATCAAATAAAAGCAAACTGGAAAATTTAATATTACATTACAGTATGCTTTATTTTTGAAAAAGGAAGAAGAAGAAGAAGAGGAAAAAAAAATTCTTGCTATTCAATCGTCTCTTATAAAATTCTCTTTGGAGCCATTTATACTGCAAACTGCGCTATTGAATGGATGTTTTTTAGAAATATTGACTCGATAACCACATACTATATACAAATTTCTTTGAATTGGATGCATTACATACAATAAAGTTATATTTTATCGAGAGCATCATCTACCTTTACGCTAAAATCCGAAAAAATCTTTTTCTTATACCACGTAAGAGACACCTTAAAAATCCTTTCAAAAGTAGTTTAAAAGATATAAATGGGCACATTAAAAATATCAGTTTGATATATATATAGCCTATAATGATAAAACAAAGGATTAGTTACAATGTAAGGAAGTTCTTACATTAAAAGTTAAGGAATTACACGGGATCAACCAAGCATATTGCGATTCATCAATAATCTTTTGATACAATTAATCACTCGGCTTAGAAATTAAAACTTGAATAGAGTGTAGGGATCAATGAACTTACCTGACGAAGAACCGCTTCCTCTTCTTTTCAAACTATTGTTATCCTTTGTATAATCAGATAACCAAGAACCAGTGATCCTGTGCCTCTTCCCTTGAGGGCGACTGCTATTTGCAAGCTGTTGTCTTAAGCTCTCAACTTCTAACGTCAGTTCATCTATTTGATCTTGTAATTCCTGTAAATCATTCCACACTTATGTACAGTCTATATATAAGCTTGTCACAGTTTCGCATGCATCATCAGATTGATAAACGCAAATTTTATACATTCTTACCATGCCATGGAGTAATTTATAACCATCGAAGGGAAGTTAAACGTTAAATTATGTTAAACAGAAAAAAAGAAAATTCTTGAAGTGATAATTTAATCACAGTAATAAATACGAAATTTAATTAAAAAAAAAAAAAAAAATCGATGGAATTCGGAGAAACGATCTTCGACCGAATCATTAATTTTTAACTAACGTCATTTATTTTATAAATATTTTTCTTATAAAACTTAATTAAAAATTAAATATTAAAAAAAAAAGATTACTGAATATTGTTTTCCATTTTTTAATATTTTATAATTTAATGATAAAAAAATTATTATTTATAATTAAATCATAAAAAAATAATAATAAAAATAATATGCGCTTATATCGTTTAATAATCTTAATTACGATATTAAATAATGTAATAAGGTTGTTTTATTAATGTTATTAAAAAATAATAATTATAATCTGTTTTTTTTAATATTAAAGTTACTTTTAATCTATAAAAATTAATTATTTTCTAACGATTAAAGATAAATAAAAATATACGTTCTCTCTCTCTTTTTTTTTTTTTGCGATGATGTTGTTGCTTACGAAATTTAATAATAATAATAAACCAAATGCTAATTCTCATCTAGAATTCGTATTTAAATGTTTCCATTCTGTATAAATTTACTTACATTAGAATAGTCTTTAATGTTAGAGCAATATATTTAATAATAGAGAAAAGAGGAGAAAAAGGAAGCTCAAGAGCAAATATCAACTAATGGACTGTAAAGGGGATGCTGAATAATTATTTATGATTTAGATTACTTTAACATTTTTACTTACTCTTTTAATGCTTTGATTGCTGTTCCACTTTACTCTTTAACATGCTATTTTGTTGCATATTTATTCTTCTTTACTTAACTAGAGATTTCATTCTAGACGTTTCGTAGTATGGAGTTCTAACTCGCAAGTTTATTTGACTGTGTTTTAAAATATTATACGACTTTAGATAAAAATATTATTTTTAAAGGGAACTACATCAAAAATAATTCGGTAGCCATTCAAGATAGACGTAAATGCCATCAAAATGCGATGACTGATGACATAGTCGTTTATTCCAAGTTTGAAGTTCCCAATTACAAGTAAGCTAAATTCGTTTCACAAATGATATAGGGGATAACACAGAATGACGCTGGTACAAAGTCATTTGTTACTGCAATCACCTAAATGTACCATCCGTGCAATCACTGCAGATAGAAGAAGAAGAAGAAGAAGGAGAAGAAAAGTCATAAAAACCAGTAAGTAGCCACTAGTGTGCTTTTGTAGAATGGAAAAAAAAGAGACACAGAGAGAAAAATCTGCAGTTATGGCAACGGAATCCATTAAACTATTCTGATTCGGAATGTAAGGAATGAATTTAAATACCATTTTGTAGATTTTAAAGATGTTCTTGATAGAAACTGTTAAAAATAAATGTAGCAAAAGAAAAAAAATAAAAAATAAAAGGAAGTAATCAACAGCGTCAGAACTGCATAACAATGGAAGCTATATAAAAAAAAAACGAGTAAAGAAATAAATATAACATAAACTAATAAATATGAATGGATATATAAAGTAGAATATGCAAATTGAGATTTTAATGTCTCCAGGAATTTTTAAGAAAGTAAAAAAAGAGAGATTACAAATTGGATATAATCCAACAAATTTATGGCAGTGCTAGCAAATTGATGATCTCCAATTTAGCAGTGTCACATCTCTTAAATTGTATTTTAAAAAATAAATTCGATGGGTAATAAGGTAGAAAGAATGATGAAAGAGTAATATTAAATAATAGAAATAATAATAATAATAAAAATAAAAAATCTTACCTTATTTTGTTTTTTATAGCTTTCTAGTTCTTGCAGTAACGATTGGTAATGTTGTTCTCTTAGTAGTCCGCAACCAGATTCCAGTTCAGCTAACTGAAAATTTAAATATTATTATTAATATTTTTTCATTAAATTATAAAAAAATATTTTTTAATTTCTTCTCGTTCGATATATATTTTTAATTTTATCGATTTATTTCCGAGACTTATTCTTGCATAAATTCTGCAGAGAGAGTGAGAGAGAGGGAGTTTTGCGCCATCAATACAGCAGCGTGTCGAAAACTGCAATGTTTACAGTGAAGCAAATTACCATTTATTAACCTATTACTAACTTTTAAGTAGAAACAAGTGTTTGAATATCAATTTGTGCCATTCTAGTTAATTAAATATAATTCGGAAAGAGAGAGAGAGAGAGAGAAAATGCATTTTCACAAATCGGAAAGTAAATCGAAATTAGACCACATGGGAGTCATTTAAGTAGAAACTGCATCAATTAATGACGTCTTAACGAGTAAAGAAACAACTTTTATTAAGCTTTACATTTTTGTGCCGAAGCAAACAAGTTGACTATATATATATATATATAAAAGGAAAAGATTAGAAAATTACCACACTTTTATAACACTTAAAATCCCGACTAAATTGGTAATTAACAATTGTACAAAAGAGGAATTTACACTTTTAAACACAAAACATTCTAGCCCATTTTATTATTATTATAAAAATTTTCTACTCTGTTCTATAAAAGAAGAAAAACAGGCAATTTATTGACTTTTTAAACTCCTCAAAAGTCGTTTATCAATCATAAAAATTCTCTTTCGGAAATAGAAAGTTAATGAAAGTGAGGACATTAAACCGAATTTAACAATATAAGAATAGACCATTAAAAGTATTATTCAACGTACGACGGGGGAAAAATCTTTCCTTTAGTTTTGTAGCCAACGATAAATTATATTTTTATCTTCCTAATATTAAAATTTTTAATTTATGAACCTTGAATTTTCTGATTTCAAATTATTGCTAAACATGACAACCATATTTAATTACCTTCCTGTTCGTAATTAAATGTTACCGACTACGAGTTTTACAGTTATAATAGGATTATCGTAGAAACGAAAACTGTTTTTTCTTTCTTTTTTCTTTTTTTTTTTTCTTTCTTCTTCCCCTTTTAAACTTTACTCATTATTTCTGAGGGATTTATGGCGTGTGCTTTATGCTAATTAATAATTTTACTTGGTTGCGTTTGACGAGATATTCCAGAAAATATGATGAGTCATACGCGAAAAAGAGAATTAAATATTATTTTAAAAGTTCAAAACTAATACGTTACGCTTCCCGACGTTCTTTGCAACGCGACGACGTAATAATGTAATTATTATTATTATTACGTCACATAAAGTCGCTAACGAAAAGGATTTATAACGGCGGCAATACTTTCCAATTATTTATAATATAAACATCAAAATCTCTTTGGTAACGAAAAGTGCTGCAGTTATATTCATCCTAGTCATTTTACTTGATTGATGGCAGATGTTATAAATATTTTTCGCACGAACTATTAATGGGAACCTGCCAACAGAAGAGCATGGCCCCGTTGTCAGCCACGCAATTCAATGTGTCACCCTTACGCTATTAAATTCCATTACAAGGAGGGCCACTCCTCCATAAACGGTCATGACTACAAAAGAAAAGTAAAGACTTTCATTAATTAGCTGCCACTATCAGAAGATGTTATGTAGGAAAATCACCCCCGATCTTCGGCCAGGTTTATTAATATAGCGATCTAGTTGAATGTTTCGTGTTTAATTAGTTTAGCGAACACTTTTTAACACATTATTATTACGCGTAAAACTATTAAAATTGCCATTTGTATAACGTTAACAAGTAATTTTTTTTTTCCACTCCTTTACTTCCTAATTAATGGTTAACAACTGCAAAAAAAAATATCAAGAATTTGCAATTAAATCATTATAAAAAAATAACAATTCCTTTCAACTAACAGTTTCAATGTGATCAACAAAGATTAATTTGTATTTTTGTTAAAAATATATTTTTAATATCATGTTAAATATCTCAATTTTCATTTTAATTTGGCAAAAACAAATTTTTGCTTTATGAATAGGAATATTTACATTAAAGTAGAAAAGAAGAAGAAGAAGAAAAAAAAAAATTATATCTTAATAACACATTTTTTGTCATTGTAGAGCTTCAAGCAAAACATATTACTTTCCTCAAAGGAGTTGAAAGATTTCATCAAGTGCCATAAATTAAAATAAACCAAACTTTATTACACTTTTTTGCATAAACTTCAATTTCATTAAGTTATTCTCAAGAATCAAATTATTTTAAATAAATATGAATATTTTAAAATTTCTTTACTATTACTATAATTATTATTATTATTATTTTTTAACTTGGAATTCATGTATTGACTTTCAGTTTGAAAAGTTATTCTTTTGCTGTCACTCTGTATGATTGCAACAAACATTTTCTTGCTGTATGACAAGTTTGCATGCTTTCTGACAGATTCAAGACAAAGTCAGTTATTAAAACTTTTTTTCAGAAACTTATAAAAATATAGTTTTTTGGGATTTTTTAATATTGAAATAAATTCCAAACTTTTAACAAAAATTTAAAATTGAATTTTAAAATACAAGAAAAAAATAAATAAATAAAAAAAGGAAATTTTCAATACAGAAAAATTTTTAAACTAAATTAAACACCAAAAAAAAAAAAAATCATATTATTTATGATTTAAAACCAATAAAAAAAATAAACTGCTTTCTTTAGAACCAATAGGTGTATATAAAACTTACTTGTTAGAGTTAATAAAAATGTCTGAAAGTGGTTTATGTATTTAGTTTTATATGAAGATATTAGTTCTAAAAAAAATAATAAAAAAGTTTTATTGATTTAAAATTAAATTACATCATTAATTATTTTTTTTAAATAACGGGAAAAAGATAAACAATTTGTTAAGTAAAAAAAAAAAAATTGTCATGTTAATTACATGACCACAGGTTAACTTTCACAAGTGATAACTGTTGATACACAGACAGTGATATATTACAAAAGTGTTCCTATCTTGATTTCCAGCTGTGTCCCTAGGGTTGCAGGATGACTAGTGTGTCTCCCTCATCTACCTTAGTAATCATTAAGCTCCCTTTGGGATGGAGCCATGGAGATAACAATACAAGTGGATAACAGTGGTAGTTATTCTGTTCCAAAGTGCTGCAGGTTACTCATTTTCTACATAGAAAGAGAATACTTTGGGTAAGAAAAATCAATGAAAACAAACTATCCAAAATTCTACAGAAAGGGGATAACATAGATTCCGTCTACTATCAAAATTTTTTATTGTAAGTACTGGAGTGCAGAAATACTTTTCAGGAAATGTTGGCTAGCAGATGTCATGAACTGCTTGCAGTTCTCAGAAATGTTTCTCTTTATGTTAGGTGAATGATATACAACTTAAATTTAGTCTCACTTTTTTTATTTATTGAATTGTTATAGCTATAGTTGTAGTTTGTATTAAATTTTCTAACATAAATATTTTCTGAATTGTAAATTTAATTATTACAATTTAGAACTGGTTTCATAAGCAGCTGTTACATAAATTTCTTAGGAAAAAAGAAAAAGATAATTATGTTTAATACATAACAAAATAATTATTTATGTTTTATGAGTTAAAGCAATTATTTTAACAATTTAATAAATATTTGAATCATTATATATTAAAATTTTTATAAATAGTTTAACATTAATTATTATTATTAAAAATGTTTCGCATTTCAGTTTTAAAACAGTGATGTTTGGATAAATTATATATGAAATAATTGTTATGGCTAACATGTTTGTAATTGAGACAAAGTAGTTTTGCCACAGCTTCATGCCTCATTGATCAATCAACTTTTGGGTCACTTCCTTTTTACACATATATCTCCTTTATCCAATCTGCTGTCTTAAATGACTTATCTGGAACTATGGCCACTCAAAGAAAACGTTTTAATGGCATCACAGCTTTAATGCTTCTGTGCAAAGCATTCCTATGTGTACTTCTTTTGTACATCAAAGAAATATATACCCAGTATATCAAGTGAAAAGTTGGCAACTGAAGGAAGAAATTGATATGAGTAATGCCTTTATATAATGGATGTGACATGCCACTATAAAACCTGAGGAGATTAATGGAAAGATGACTTATAACTGCAACATTCGACAAAAATGAAATAAAACTGTCAGTTGATGAGCAATCACAATTAGTGATGTAATAAAAAAAAGAATTTTTTTAAAAATTTATATTACATATGATAAAATAACTGCCAAGTTTTAATCAATAATTTGAATTTTTTAATAAAATAAAATAAAAAAAATTATTGTATATTTCGGAAACTTATTCTTTTAAATATTTTACAGAATTTTTTTTTTTATCCTCCTCTGAATTTTTTATCAAATCTTGTTTGTTATTTAGAAAAAAAAACATTAGAATAAAAATATTTAAAAATATTCCTTTCAAACTTCAAAACTGATTGGATGTAATTTTTAAATTTGTACAAGAAAATAAAAAATTTGACAGTTTGAATATACAAACTTTGAAGAAAATTCCATATTATAGGTAATACATAATTTATAAATTTATTGCCCTTTATATAATGCCAAATAATCTGAATTTTTTTCTATCCCTGTTGGATATTCTGTTTTAAATATGAAAGATAGAATTCTGTAACATTTATTCAAAATGTTTTATGAAAGAATACGTTGAATTTATTCAGATTAAATTTAGACAGATTTCTTTTTTTTTTTTTTTCCTTTCCTTCTATGAAATTTTAAATCATAACAGGTTTATGGGAATGTATTTCATCAGTACAACTACTAGAATATTTAAAATTTAAAAAGAATTTTTCATTCTTTTAAATAAAAACTTTTTCAAACTAATAAATCTCTTGCTGTTTTTTAAGTCATAACTATTAAATTTTTGTTAATTTTTTAAAACTTTTAATAAATACTAGTTAAAAAAAATATTAATAATATATAAGTTTTCTTAATATTGGCAGTTTAATAATGATGGAATTTATCACTAGAAAAAAAATTTATGAAGGAAATGACACTCCACAAAAAATGTTCATATTCATCTGATAAAGTACTGCAGAGCAAACCTAGTGTATTTTACCAATAAACTCCATCAAGTTTTTAATGTAATAATTTAATTTAGTGGATACAAAAAAAAAATCTATTTACATCATCAGTCTTTCTTAAGTGAAATTAATTTTTCTTTATGACAAAAAAGTTAACTGATTTTATTGCTAAATTTGACAGGTATAATGACAAATTTGCTAATGTTATCTAATATAGTTTTAGTACATGAAATTGCCTTTACTTCAGTTTATTCTAGTGTGAACATATTCTACAATATGAAAAAAAATTATAAGAAATCTGTTAAAATAAAAAAAACCATGGAAAAGAAATTCAAGATTATCATCTAGCATTTGTCAATTTTTTTTTTTTTGTTGCAAATCTAATGCTACACAATGGTATGTTTTATTCATAAGTTTTAGATGTTTGTAATTTTGAAAGAATCAAAATGAGATGATGTTCTCAATCGCAATTTTTTGATTTTCAAATTTTTCTTCAAGAGAGATTATTTTTATAATAAAAATCCTCTTTACAGTAAGATAAAAATAATAATTTTTAAACTACCAGCACTCTCATGAGACCGTAGCATTTGTTTATTATTTTTGTATGTGTTTTTTCCACAAGTTTGGATTTTGCAATTTTAAAAGAATCAAAATTAGAAGTGTTTTCTCAGTCGCAAATTTTTCCTAGTTGCAAAAATTGTATTTTCCTATATACTAGTTTATTTATTATTTGCAAAATTTTTTTCAACCTTGTTAAAAAATTTCTTAATAAAATAAATTGTAACAGCTGGATTTCACACATATATACAGTGCAACACTTAACAGAAATTTTGATAATGCATATAAATTTTCTAATTATTGCTATAGGTTTCTATTAAATATAGTATGCACATTATCCATCAGCAAATCTAATTTTCATATGATATAGGTGATTCATTCAATAATTGCACTGTACCGTCAATCAAATTTAAACAGTATTAATTATTGATTCCCACATGGCATGCTTTAAACTTGAAGAGCTACTCATAATTTTAGATGTTCGAAATGATACATTGCAAATCCAATTAAGGAAACTACAAATTCTATGTATAAAATTGTAATATTATGTTTGTTATAATAACTGTATGATGTATATTGTCTTTTATATAATCAAATTTAATGTTAGAAATATTGTTTGCTTTGATTTGAATATTGAATATATATGTATATATATTTTTTTTAAGGTGAAAATAAATTGTAGAGTTTTCTTCCATCTAAAATTTCATCATTGCTCTTGCAGTATGTATTACAGTTTCAATAAAGGTAATGCAAACATCTTTTTAGGGTGGAACTGGATAAAATTGGAAACATTCCAAGTTGTACAGTTTCCACAAGAATAATTTTTTTTCTATCTATTTAATCTCTATAGTCGCTTGGAATTACTCTTGTAACTTTTTACATATTTATATTAGAATATTTTTTTTTTTTTGTTCAAATTTTATTTAAAAATGCAAGAAAGATATTGTATATTTTTGTAGTTACATACAGTATTAAAAATTTAAATTTATTTGTAAAAAATCTTCTTTCGAATTTTTATACATATAATTGAATAGAAAAAAAAAAAAAGAAAATTTTTCAGTGACTTTTTTTTTCCTTTTTAATTTTTATTTTATAAATTTAAATTTGATGCTATTGATCTCACACTTTTAGAATTTAATAGAGTTATTAGAAGAATTTATTTTTTCTATATTCAAGACTTATTAGGTAAAGTTATAAAAAAAAGTATTTATTTGTTTGTGAAAAAAAAATGTGTGAATGTTGAGGCAAAATGTAAACTTTCTAAAATTATATATTCTCTTTTAAATGTTTAAGAATTAAGTGGGAAGTGGAAAAAGAGCATTTTTTCATCTTTTGTTCTAAAACAAAAGATTACATAGCAAATATGTAGAAAATAATTTATTTGTGGCGAACTGCTTTCAGCTATATTTTCTCTTTTCAGCTTCTGATTTATGCTTACACACACAGTTAATATTCATGCATACATAGTTCATAACAAAAAGCTTTTGCATATTAAATCTATGTGTATGAATGTTAACTGTGTGTGAGTATGCATAAATGAGGAACTGAAGAGGGCTGAATATAGCTGAAACTGACCAAAAAATAAATTATGTTTTGTTCATAAATGCAGTACATGTTTCATTTTTGCTCAAAAATTATTTTTAATTGAATTTTTATCTTCAAAAATTTTTTTATATTTCATTCATAAATTATAAAACTGAAATATCATTTTGTCTTTAAGACGGAACAACATAAAATATTAATGCCGTAATACAATGTTATAACAAACTAATTAATAATAATAAACTTCTTACTCTTTGTTTCATCTCCGTGACTGATTCTAGTTCTCTTTGTTGTGCTTCTTTTAAGCGTTCAGTTTCCCTGCATTTTTCAGTAGCTAACATAACTTCTTGTTCTAATCTAGAATTTTCCTGAAAGAATTAAAAGTCATACTTTAACACATAGTTGATAAATGAAATAATTCTAAAAAATACAAGGCTGTAAACATTCAATTATGAATAAGTGCAGGATATTCTGGCTCAGAGCCATTCTACACAGATTTTATTATGAATGATATTTTTCCAACTAAAAGTTATATCATCTGCAAGTTTTAAGATAGAAAACAACAACTGCAAAATCTGATAAAACTTGAATTTTCTTATCTAACTAATCTTTTTTCCTGTATCTTATTAAATATAAATATTCTTTGCTTGAATTTTAAATAAGAATTGATTTGAAAGAAAAATGTGGTGATATATTCTAACATTCTTTTAAATATATATATATATTTATAAGTTCTAAAACCAAAACTTAACAATACAGTTTGATGGAACAAATACCATTGATAGAGAAAATGAAAAACTAGAACCACAACCATGCTATTACTGAGACATTATAGAACTATTACATGACAAAAATATCATCACAATATAGCAGATTGTACTTTGAAAGACTAAAAGGAACACAAAAAATAGACATCACAACAGATAAATCTATCCAACTCCTAAACAGAGCCAAACTTTTAATAGGAAAATAGCATATACATTTCGAGTAACTTAAACAATGTTTATAATTATATCTTTTTAATTAAAATTATTGCTTAAGTGCGAAGGGATCGATGAAGGTATATTACTTTATAGGAACGATAGGCATTAACCATAAAAATTAAAATGTCTTTAAGGTTTAGCCAATTAAGCAAATTATAAGCTTAATTGTACTGCTAATGCATCTATACACAAGAGAGTACCTGTTCCAGGACAGTTAGCCTGTTTCTTAATTTTCCTTCTTCTTCACGTATAACATTTATCTCCCTTTGGAATTGCTGTTTGATGCGATTTGTTTGGCCAGCAAGGATATCACGTTCCCTTTGAAGTTCATCCTGCAGCTCCTTCATTTGGTCTTGATACTTCTTTTCTAAATACCTTCGTTATTGATGAGGAAAACGAATATCAATACTGAGTTACACAATTTTTACTTCAAAAAAAAAAAAAAAATTATATATCTATATATTTAAGTAGATATTTATCTGGTTAATATTACATTAAGTAAAAAGAAAAAAAAAAAAAAAAAAAGAGAGAGAGAGAGAAAAGTAATTAGATTTTTATATTTTCGTGTCCTATCAGCTTTTGTGCATTGCGATAATCAAAATAAAGTAGTAGCGTTACAGAAACTTTTAAATTAGCTAATTTTGGGTTCCAATTTTCCACATTACTGTCGTTGAGCATCCATTACTTCTATTTATTATAGATGCATCTCCAGAGATTGTGCTTTTACTGTTTGCCAATTTAACAATAAATTGAAACATGCTTCGCGCCTTAAAAGTGCATTCTCTCCGGATTAAGATTAACTTTCATTCCATTTAAGAACGGTATTATTTAAATGTTTTGCTCATTTTTTAAATACATAATAACAGTAGATATCGTTAGAAATTATCATAAGTATTTTTGCTGCGTGCCAGAACCTTTTAAGCAGTTCTTTTTTTTTTTGTGCGGCGTACGAAAAACAAAAACGACACGGAGAAAATATCGCTAAAAATAACAATAATTTCATAAAATATGACTACGGTGTTAAATAAAACTCACATTAATTTGTTCTGCGAAGACTTTTCTAACTTGGCATGGTGGTCATCAACTTCTTGAGCCAGTAATGCCGCTCTTCCATTAGCTTCTGCAATTCCCATCCTGAGCTTCTCTCTCTCAGCAGCTGCCTGATCATAATTAAGTCTGCAAACAAACAGAAAAGAAAAAAAAATAAGAGAGAGCCTAATTAAACATAATTACTTTCGATTGATTTAAGATTTTCAAGTTATCTTTGTCACCTGTCTTTTCTGTTATCATTAACCAAGGGAAATCATTACGGCAACTGCAAGATATATAGAGAGTTCACATGTCACAGCAAGTAACTAGATTATTCACTGCCATTATTGTTTATGACAGTTAACTCATGTAATATAGTGACCAGTTTCGGTGATGACACGTAATGGCTGATCACATTTGGTTTAAATTACTGTAGCATATCACTTCTCGTTTCGAAAATGGTGGACAACCTCTACATTAGTAACAAATTACTGCCTTACTTTAAACTGATATATGTATGTAACTACGTTATGCGCTTATAACGAATCGATATCGCTAAATTTAAAACCTTCCCCATCTCGGATGATGTAGAATCTTGGTAATTATTATCGAAATTAATTTTTGGAAAACTATTTCCGGAAAGTTTTAAAACTTCCCGAAACACAAGTAGTAAAAGATTTTTTAAAAATAAACACACACACGATAAACTGCAAAGTAGGACAAAAGTATTTGTCACCAGAAGTAGAGAAATATCTTCTTAATTGCGACATTTTCTCTCACCGAGTCGTAATCAAGTAGCGTTAATGGCATCCAACCTGCTAAATAGCAAATGAAAAAAGACAAAAAGGAGGGAAAGGAAAAAAAAAAATGCAGTGTGAAAGAAGAACCTCACAAACAAGAGAGGAAGATTAATACACAGGATATGTCACACAACAGTAAACTCATGATGAAGTAACAATCAATATTTTGCCCAATCGTGCCACCGAAATAGTTGCTTAATACATTTTCTCTCAGGAAAATTTTCTTTATCGTGTACTCATTTGCATGATGAATAACTTCTACCGAAGAAAAGAAAAAAAAAAAAAAGAAAAAACTGTTAATCTAAAGCTTTTTCGATAAAAAAAAAACAAGAAGAAAAATTAGAGTTTTGTGCGGTCAATCTTCGAGAAAAAAGATATATATATATATATATCCTTCAGTTGTCGGCGATTAAGTGATAATTTCTTATCGAATATATTCGAGATAGTTAAAATTTTGGTAAATTTGGCAAAGAAATCTCTATTTTCTAATTGAAGATAAAGTTCGGTTTCATTAGCGACATCAATAATAAAAGGAATCGAATGGCACGGAATTGTAATCCTTAATACAACTTTCTCTCTCTTTTTTTTTTTTCTTTTTATTTTTCTTTCCCCTCTCTTCCCTCAATAAGTAAAACATCAATTTTAATGAATTTTCCAATTTATTAGGAGGATTTTTATTTAAATTAAATTTCTTATCTAAAAGAATAGATCGATATAATTTTTAATTAAATTTCTTAATTTATAAAAGAAAGAAAGAAAATGTCTTTATACCTTTTTTCGCGGCAGAAATATAATTTAATGACACTTCTTTATTAAAAAAAAAAGATGGAAAACAACAAAAATATATATATATATATCTATATGAAATGAGATTTGAAACAACTCGTTCGCTTCCTCTTCGAAATTTATTTATTACAGATTTATTTATGCATATTTTTTTTTTTGTTTCGATTGTTGTTCTGTTTGTTTATGCAAAAATCGAAATCAAATTTATTATTGGGAAAATTGTATCGATCTGTTATAGATTATCTAAGTGCGGCTATTGGCAATAGATGGCGGCACGGTGGAGAGGTGGTTCATTTTTCACGAAATCGATGAAAATTAATTAAAATCTTAAATAAAGTGACGTGAAATTCCTACTGGAAGAAAGGCTTGGAAAACGTTCGATTTTATTTTTGCAAGAGTGATTGCAGCGAAACCGAACGGTACGGGGGAGTGATTCCGTCGATAGATATATTCATTTTGTGAGTACGCACGCTAAAACTAGAAGATTCCTGATGGAATTTCGCGTTGTTTCCGAAAATTTCGCTAGAATCGATTCGGAAGCAACGGCAGAAAACAATTAAATCGTCGGTGACAATGACAAATTTCTCTAGGAGAATTAGAATGGAGAACTTTGCATAAAAAATTGAAACAATATAAACTTATGAAAAATACATTTCCTTGCCAATAATAAAATAAATTACTTTTTAACTTATTATAAATCTGATACAATAATTGAAATATCGTATTAAATTTTATACCTAACTCACGAAAAAATACTGTGCTGTTAATGAGTATATTGTTTCGACAGTATTAATGCAATGCACAACACTAAAAAGTACTGGTTTGTGTATTAATATTCGTGCACAACACTAAACAGTACTGTTTAGTGTATTAATATTCATACACAACACTAAACAGTACTGTTTTGTGTATTAATATTCATATACAACACTAAACAGCATTGTTTTGTGTATTAATATTCGTGCACAACATCAAACAGTACTGTTTAGTATTAATATTCATACACAACACTAAACAGTACTGTTTTGTGTATTAATATTCATATACAACACTAAACAGCACTGTTTTGTATATTAATATTCGTGCACAACATTAAACAGCAATATTTTGTGTATTAATATTCATGCACAATTTTAAACAGTACTGTTTTTGTGAATTAAAATTTATATACAACAATAAACAGTACTGTTTTGTATATTAATATTCATGCACAACATTAAACAACACCGTTTTTGTGAATTAAAATTTATGTACAACAGTAAACAGTACTGGTTTGTATATTAATATCCGTGCATAATACTAAATATTACTGTTTTGTGTATTAATATTCATGCACAACACTAAACAGTACTGGATTGTATATTATACTCATCGACAATATTGTATAGTAGGATACTGTTTTGTATGTTACTGATATGATATAGCACTAAAAAATACTATTTTGTGTATTGATAATAACATACAACGTTAAACAGAATTGCTTTGGATATTAATGATATGGCACCACACTAAAACAGTATCATTTTGTGTTGAGTATTATTCATTAATGTAAAAAACAGTGGAAATAATAAATTATCCCAAAAAATATACGCAAGAACACAATACGAAACAGTATGTGCAATAAAACTATACAAAACAATTGAAATAATAAATCAATATAAACAATTGAAACAGTATACAGCACAAACAACAGAAGCAATAAAAAATATAGAGCAATAGGAACAGTAGCGCAGAAAATTGCATGAACGAATGGTAAAATTACTTTAGGAACAGTAAAAATTGCATGTTCCTTTAGAATAGAAGACAACAAAGGTCCATAATTAATAAGAACAGCAGGAACAACAGAAAGTTTCGTATAACAGAAACGAATTATAACCATGAAAGCGAAAGTAACTGCTTCATTTCCATAGAAGAAAGTTGAGAAACATTTTTATCTTAGGCACGAGCAGTAAAGTAGAATTTTCATTTTGTCAGGACCAACCAACCAACGAATATTCTCTTTCTCTCCCCTCGCCCAAAATGAAACAGGCAGCAGCGATTGAAAATAAATATTTCAACGCTCGTAAAGTTATCATCTGACTGTATAAAACTCATCTAATAAATGTTTTAAAATCGTCCGAAAAAAATAAAATAATCTTATTTTTTGCCTAGAAATATATATATCACCGGAAGGAAAAAACAATTTTTTTAATTAATTTCCATCTGGCAACACTAAAAAAATCGAATTTTAATTATTTAAAAATCAAACAATTGATATTGATAATAATTATTTACTCATTATCGACAACAATTGTTACACGGATTGGTTTCAAGCAGAAGAGGACAATAACATGTGAATAAATAATAAAGTATTTTCATATTTTAAAATCGAATAATACACAAGCAGAATTTCGGATGATTAATCGAGAGATCATTAACCCATTATAAACCACTATACAGTTTTGTAATTCGACTTCGGTAACAATTATAATATTATAATTTTGTCAAAATATTTTCTCTCTTCAAGTAATTTCAGAAAACGATTCTCGGTTTCTACGTTAATAACATTATTAGTAAATGAATGTGAAGATATATATACTTACTTAACGTGTCTCAACTCGTTCTGGTAAGTCAAGATGGCAAATTTGTATAAGGTAGAATTACTGGCGGACATCAGTTCGTCTTCCAGTACCGACGTTAAATTTTGCAGGTTTATCTTCATGTTTGGATTAAATCCTAGATCCTGAAATGGTTAGAAATAAGTATTTTAAAAAAAATTACGATTGTCAGAAATTCTAAGAGTAATTTTAAATATTTTCTTAATGTATAAATAAAATTGTTTTTAAACTAAAATTTTGTTTGTTTTGGCTTTATTTTTGAGCAATTTGTGAGGAAATTGGATAAAATTTATAAATTTTGCTTTACTTTTTATAAAAATGGCAAAATTTTCGCGGGAGAAGTTGATTTCGGATAAGAGGTCGCATCCGGTTTATTGGTAATCGAACAGTACGCGCGGAAAGTTCGACTTTTACGTGAATTTTTTTTTTATTTTTTAAATCATTTTCGAATTAATTAACGATATTTTTACAAGTTTTAAAAGACGGAACGAAAATTTTTACGTGTTAAGAATATTTGTCTCATCTCGTCTTCCAGTCGGTAGAATGGGAATTTTAAAAGTACCACTTTTATCGCTAACGAGATGCACTAACACCTAACAAAAGTAGAATTTCAACAGCATATTCTCAGTTGGAAAATGGCGTTTTTAACTCCAAACGAGGAATTTCTAAAGAGAGAGAAAAATGCCTATTAACAATTAAGTTAAAATAGAATTTAGTCAGCGATTTATGTAAACTTTATTAACCGTTTTTCTTTATTTTCGTTAACTATTGCTCGGACGCCATTTTTCTTTTAATGCGTTTCCAAATTTTTCAATTATACTAAAGGATAAAGAAGAGGGGAATAAAAGAAGGAAAAAAAAAAAATGAATAATCCAACAATTTAGGAAAACTAATGAAATTCAACAAAGAGAAGAAAATGGGTAATATTCTGCAGATATTAAAAAAAAAAAAAAAAAAGAAGTGGGTTCTTCTATTCGGCACAAAAGAATTTAAATTTGTGATCATTCTACTTGTCATGCTAAGTGGTCGAATATTAAAATGAAATAAAATATTTGTTTTTGAAAGGATTTGCAAGAGGCAAAGCAGAGGAAAAACCTCTAGGCAGTCCTAAAGTCAAAATGATAGATGTTCATTTAGAAATTCTCAATAAAAAGAAAGAAAAAAAAAGAAGGTGAAGATATTACAGCCTGAAACTAGAGATGCTGTGGATTTATTGATTTCCGACGAATATCAAATAATTTGGCATCGAAAGAAACTGTCTGAATTACTAGAATTTTGCACCTAGTGAAAAAAAACAAACATAGAAGGTTATGAAAGAATTTAAGAAAGTGGTAGAAAGAGGTAATGATGGTGCAAGTACACAATGAGAAATGATGATGGGCACATGGAGTAGACAAGCACAATATTTTCGCATCAAAAGATAGAGTACGAGCTGCAGATGTGGCACTGTCGAATTGTTATGACAAAAGTACTTTGTCACCAGTTAAAATGATGTGGTTTGATGACGTTTCATAACCATAAAATAACCGTGTTTCATTCCAATAATCATATCCGCTCATTTCGATCATCGATCTCTTGCCACAATTTAAAATGCACCGCTACCAGTACCAATTTCTCAAGATTTCGCTTGCCGACTTTACGTATTTAGGAAAGAATGCTTCAATATTTGATAAAGTAGGGGGTTCAATATATCCGTAGTTTCAGAAATTTAAAATATTTTCTATTTTGATGTAAATAGCTTCGGGCTATTCGAGTCGATTCGTTTAAAGGTATTGAAATATGGACGTCGGAATACCCAATATCCGATCGAAGTTTTTAAAAACTGGTTGGCGTGTGCTGACTTATAAAACATTCTTAAAAAGTATTCCCGATCTCTTCCTCTAACTCTCTGTTAGGGATTTTTTCACACATCTTTAATATAAACTCTTTTTTTAACTACAAGAAACGATCACGTAATCTGATCTTCATGCGAGTCGTTTAATTACGTTTAACTGAGTACGAGTAAACTAAAATCAACAATATTCCGGATTATTTTTTATTTTTAATTTACAAAAATTCTGATTGGAGTGCAAAACAGAAATATTAAACTTTCTACATTTTTCTCAGTACAAGATATTTATTTATATGAGGAAGAAATGTCAAGAAATAAACGTTTTTTTTGGTTATTTTGCCCGAAGGGTATTAATATATATATATATTTTATTTTTTGCAAGAAACTTTAAAAAAAAAGATGAAGGATAAATGCAAAAGTTGACAAATTCATATTCTAGAGATATTCAAAAATATTTGCACAGTAGAAAAGAATTATTTTTTATTTTTTTTCGACGGGATTATTAAAATTGATAAAATTGTTACATCTATGGCATCTATATGTAAAGTGAAAGGTTTTTCTTTACATTTATTATATGTGTGTTTTATATATATATATGTATATAAGAAAGAAAATAAAGGAATTTATGCTAGCAAATCGTTATTCAAAAGCAGTGAGAAAAGTAATCATAATTCAGAAAACGAACCGTTTCATATCAATGCAAATTTGATCGTGCAGATGTATTCTCCACAACCAAGAAAATTGATATTTAATCTCCAAATTTTTTTTTTTTTCTTTTTCTTCTTCTCTTTCTTCTGTTGTGGATTTTAAAAATGAAACCTTATTAGCATAGTGATGATGAGTATTTCGTTTGATGAGGGAAAAGAAAGGAAAGAAAAGAGAAAAACTTGTATACATTGTTCGAGTTTCAATTAGCAGTACTAATGAAACGAATGGTAACAACTCTCAAGGCTAAGTATTGTTACAACAATGAGTTTGTACGACAAACAACACGACAAATCTTTAGCGCTCATTAAAATTATTACAAAACGTGAATGTATCACGGAATTTTCGTGATGGATGCGACGAACATTTTAAACGCGCGTTATCTAACGATAAAATTCGAATCTTATCCGTGACCACTTTTCTACCTCAAAAAAAAATTATATATCTAAACTTTTAATGTGATAATCTTATTTTTTTTGTTAGTATAAAAGCATGCCAGTCACTTAAGACGTGTTTTGCATCTCGTGATTATTTTATTGAGTAGTTATCGCTCCTGCGAATCTTTATTGATGCTGCAACGATTGTTTGAATGGCCGAGTTTTCGGTTTTAAGTGAGTGAAGATAAAATTATACGTGTTTTAGGAAACTGGAACCAGTTCTAAAAAAAATAAGAAAGAACTCTTCTGACAGATGATGAAGTTTATTGGACATTAGAAATAAAAGAAAGAAAATGAGTCCGCGCGGTTTGTTTTTATTATTATTATTTTTTGTTCTTTCTCTTCTTCTTCTCTCTTTGCCTTATTTTTCCTCACCTTAATTAGTCCGGAATCGTAATTTTTATATATAATAAATAAAAATGATTCAAAAGAAAGTTGGAAGCATCATCTGCGATGTCCGAAAGATAATCTTCGATGCAGAAAAAATAGTAATTTGCGTGGCAAAAGCCGTCTCCATAAATTAAGAAGCCGTATCAGAAAAGCTATCGGACCAGCTCATTAAGTGTGTGGTTTCGCATTGTTTTACTTCTTCGAATTACATTTTTTGATGTTTAACGACTACTTCGGCGGCTCAAAATTGCATTTTTTCTCAAGAACCAACAAGACATTCTCCCCCAAACTCTTTTTAAGTTAATAATTACATTCCGGTAACGTCGAGTTTTATTTATTCAAAACCATGCGAGAGAGAGAGAGAGAGAGAAAATCATCTTTATTAAAGATAAGAATATGCGTAACATATACGTCCATCGGTTATCTTATAAAAGTTATAATGGGAGCAATTTACGATAAAAAGTAACAAGGGTGGCATTTTGCATTCGTTGCAAGCTGGCAGATCTAATTTAACGAAATCCTTTTTGATGGATGCCGACTGATGGCTGTGAATACCTCTTCTACTTAAATCACTTTAATGGCATTAACTTAATAATTTAGCTCGAATATTTTGCTATTAATCATCGCTTGCTCTGCTGATCCAAGATCGCGGAATTTACGATGTAATCCTTAACATTGTAACCCATTTCGAAAGCCCGTGCATTAAATTTAATAGTAATCCCGCGGTGTTATAATAGTTAACTTCTTGCATTTCATTTAACAGAATTATAAAATCGTTATTATTATTGTTATTATGATAATCATTGCTTGAGACGTGTGAGCGAACGGGGTCGGAGCTCATAAATCGTGATCGCATAAAGGTCAGAAGTTAAAATCCTCCCACGCTTCAGCAGAAGAATGAATGACGTTTGCTGGACGTTTTGGCATAGAAGAGAGAGGAATTTGGTGCACGTATTCTGCCGAAACGGTAGAGTCTCTAAGGAGGGATTTAATATCGTCTCTCGCAGCAGTGTTTGATCTTCCAGACGCTTTGGAAAAGACCGGTTATCTATCGTATAATTGGTTGCACCTGACAGTGTAATCAATAAAAGAGAGTGTATGGGAGAAGGAAGGGTAAAAAATGATGCTACCTAAACATTGTGAGCGGTCTTATGCTTTTATGGTCTCTCTAAAACGGACATTTTGCGAAAAAATAAAAATAAAAAGACGGACGAAACCGGCAGAGCCGATGCTCCAGCAGTTGGTTCCTTTCTTAATTCATATTCTTGTATGCATTAAACCGAAATTACAATTTAAATAATTCACGCGAATTCCGTGTCTGGTTCGTTTTCACTTATTAAATTAATCCCATTTGGTTATATTTGCATTCATAATAAGAGATAAGTGCAAATGGTTATTCTGTCTTTGCGTATGTGTTTGTGTGTGTGAGAGAGAGAGAGAGGGAGAGAAAGAGGAATTTTTCATAATACCCTAAAGCATTAATGACAAGAAGAGAGTTTCGCGAGTTGCATGAATTACTTAAAGTTTTGAATCTCGGTAAGGTTGGCGAATGGCTAAAGTTCGGAAGACGAGAGAGAGAAAGAGAGTGAGAATGGAAGAGACATTATGCAGCTGGGAGGTGGAGTGCCACTGCAATGTTTACAAACAACACACACACACACAGAACTGCTGACACTATAACCAGGTGGATGGGGGAAGAATCTTGGACACCCGGCATAGCTATTACGTCAGACTTTTGCGGTATCATGGCGAGCAAGGACGGTCCGAGGAGAAAATCGATGGGAAGAGATCCAGTCGAAGCTGAGAAGGAGGCTGCGTAGTTGCAACTGCGACCCCGTCCACTGCTTCTACAAGCAGACGGTAGTCGGACGTTTACAATACTAGACGTCTGATGTGCGGGCTTATAACTTACCTTCAGAACTCTGATGCCGCCTGATAATCCTAAGTTATCCCAAAGTTCTACGATGATTGATGAATCGGCGTATCTGTAAAGATATGGAGAACAGTTAGGATCGGTGAAAGTAAGTAAAGCAAATTTCTTGTTAGAAATATCTTTAAAGTTCTAGGACGACATTTACAACAACATAGTGGGTCAAGGACGTGTATTCTTTCGTTGTACCGTGTCAAAAAAAAAACATGTCTTTATATCGCATAATCTCCGACTTCATGGCGATAATGATAAGAGTCATGGATTGGAATTTAGGTCGATTATGAGTGCGGTTTAAGTCGTACGACTGAGTTGACAGAAGAGAAGAGAATCGAAATTTATGTACAAATAGGTCATAATTAATGAATAAATTAGTTGTAGTGTTAAGTAAATTCCGGAGAATAAATATATCAAACGTCGTTAGTAGTGGTTTAATTAATTTGGATGAATTATAAAAAGGAAGGAGGAGGAAAGAATGACTCGAGTATTAAATATGGCACTGAGTATAAAGCTTGTTAAAAGAGAAAGTATGTATGTGCGCGGGGTGAAAGAAGGTTATCAATAATTCAATTTCATTTGGGACGAGAGTAATTTACTGTCTATTCGACGGCAAGAGTATTAAAATTGCCGAAATCAACCGTAAACAAATAAGGAAATATGGAGAAAATTCAATATGTCAAAGAACTAAAGAAATCGCGCGTAAAGGAGGAGGAGGAAGAAGGAATGGAAAAGAACACGTCAGAATAAGTCAAAAAGACTGCGGAAAAAGGAAGATATTTTTCCTTTTTTTTTGGTCACTCTCATGCGAATAGCCAAAAATCTTGTTTTGACTTTTTTTGATGTCCTCTAGAGTTTCGTGAATGTCCCCGTCCTTCAGCAAATGCCAAAGGGATTAAAGCCAGTTTGTTTTTCTGCAGCCGTTGTTTAAACTTTAAATCTTGCTGTGATATTTTTTTGATTCGAAATCAGATTACAATCACTTGACGTCTCCATCTCCACCCACTCACTCAAACCCCCGTTTTTTCTTCTGACAAACATACCAGTTTTATCACGGTTTTAATGTTGTTATACTATATTCCTACTCGTAGTTTAAACATTGATGGGTAACATACAGTTATAATAATTCGCTTATTATAATTATTAGTAGGATATGCCAGGCGATTATTCGCCGATACGATTCGATAATTGAGGTCAACATAACTTCGCTTCAAAATTTAACGCCTTGATTACCATTCTTAGAATAATCCGGAAATCATAGAAAGAAAAAAATAAAAATAAAAATTCTTCGAAGTTCGTTCCACTTTTGCAATTTTCTCATTAACCGCGCAACAGTTTAACTAGCGTTTTACGACGGCATTAATAATTTCGATAAAAATAAATTTGTGATAGTTTTAATTTAGAGAAACTCCTTCTTGGGACACGCTGTAGAAAGATGGCAATAATGACGATGATAAAAAAAATAAAATAAAGTAACTGCTGAATGCTACTGTCTAGACACCCCAACACTTGGCAGTGCGAGAAAAGAAATGAGAATAGAACATCCCAAATCGATGCGGTTGCTAATTTCCATGCCTTGTTTTTATTATCTATGCAAATTAGCATTTGTTTGACGAAGGCGATTTCCGGCACACCACCGGAATATTCCAAATAATTGGAAATTTTATCCGATCCAATAATTTCTTTATGGTTTCGACTTGATCAACTAAGAAGCTCATTTTCCCGATTTTTTATTTGTTCTTTCTTCATTTTCTTCTTTCCGGATTTTGTTTTTTTTTCTTTTATGAATAAAGAAAGATGGAAACGAATGGGTGATTTAAAAAATCGTTACGCTGCCGGATATTGTCATTATGTGAGAGGTTATGCTTGTAAGCAACTCTTTAACAGGAGGAGGCTGTTGCTCGGACTGTATGTGTATGTGTACGACACGTTTGTTTTTCTGGTTGCAACTCGTGTGAGCGCGTGTGTGTGCATTAAGAAATTGTTACAGGATTAAAAAGAATAAAAAAAGATTACAGGAAATAGCCCAATGATCATAAAAACTGCGATATGGGGAAGGGATACTGTCCGTACGTGATTGTACGCAAAGCCTTGGTTTAAGTAGCATTCCCAGAGGGTGCACACCATCTAGTAAATTCCAAACGTGACGGAAGCTGCCAGAATGAAGCAATGGACGACTTGATCTCCGGATGCAACGCCTTGGCTAGTGAAGCGTGTAGGGTGTCATTGTGGTTATCCACAAGAGATTCTTACGTTAGTTATGAATGAAATGTCGCCATTGTGCTAAACGTTCGATGCGCTCGTTATGCGAGATAGCCATCTGCGAGTGGATCTTAAGTACGCGCAATTAAAAAAAAAGAAACTTTAAACAAATAACACTCGTTAGATCGCACATCCGTGTTCAATCTCTTTCGTTTGAAAAGGCCGAAAACGTCGATCGAACGTAGGAAAGAGAAATCAAAAGAATTAAGCCAATTACAGTTAAAGTTTTTTCTACACACAAATAAAATTACGCTAATAATATTTAATATTATACACACCAAACGTCACAGAGATAAAAGAGATTAAATCCATTTTATTATTATTATTTTTTATCGTATGCAAGAAAAGACATTCGTAACGTTATTAATTGCGATTTCTCATATCTCTCTCTCTCCGTCTCTGGATTGTTTTTTTGTGTGCGGATGGCAAATCGATATTTTAATAAAAGTCGAGTAAAAACGTCATAAATTCATATTACTTTCGAACATCATTTAATTACAATTAAAGATACAGAGCATAAAAAAAAAAGAAATTTTCCAGGAATTGTTGTTTCTCTCCGAAAGTCGTCGCCATTAACGTTTTCAATCCATCAAAGAACTTGAAGCCGCTACACGCGATAAAAAAGAGATAGAAAGAAAAAAAAACACAAGCGAAAGGGGAAAAAATATCATAAATTGCTGACCCTGCAAGACTTAATACCACTTATTATGCAAGAAGGCGAAAAGACGCGATTCTCAGCAATTTTTAACCGCGCCTAGATAATATATCCCGCAGCACAGAAGGTGAGAAAAAAG
>WUQG02058502.1:0-10073 GCA_011317285.2 Androctonus mauritanicus | reverse complement strand
TATTAATAATAATAATTTAGTAACATAAATTTATTCATAGTAAAATGTACTCGCGGGCCGTAAAAATAATTTGGCGGACCGCCAGTTGGACAGCCCTGATTTATAGTAAGATAATTATTTTTTAAACATAATTTAAATGGTGAGTGGACTGATGGTGGCTGCCTGGTGCCCCTAGCTGAAGGGCAAGGATTCATGCAACAATGCAATAAACAATAATAAGGAGAAAACAAGAATGTAATAAATGGTATAATCAACCGTAATAAAAATATATAGATTCAAAGAATTTATTGTGCAAAATAATCAATACACAATAAACGATAGACTGTAGACAAAACGATAACAGAAAAAAAAATAATACAGTTAAACTTTGGTTCACCAACATACTGGTAATTCGTTCCTGAAGATTGTTTGTAAACCAAAACAATTTCCCCCATAGGAATTAATGTAAGATGAATTAATCCGTTCCTAGATACCAGATGATTGCTTATTTAAACTTTTATAACAATACTTTGTGTAAAAGTTCTTAAAAGAAAATCAATGGAAATCATTAAATCTATCACAAAAAAAGATGAACAAAATGCTAAGCACATCAAATACAGATGAAAACTTAATTTAATTTTATCTCACCTGGATGGAGGAGAATCAACAGCATAAATGGAAAGTAGTAAGGAAGTGAAATGTTATTGTTTGGTAGGAAATTCTTTTTCTTTTTTTTCTGTCTCTTGGCACCATTTGACTCTGCTTCAGATCTACTGGACCTGTCTCACTAAAAAGTTGTTCAGTGTGATTTGTTTTTATCTACGCTTTAAAATATCTTAAAGTGACACATGGCATTATCATTAAAAATGTTTATGTTAACAGCTTATATGTTCATAACTTGAGATACAGTATATCATTGGAGATAGTTTGTGTTCAGAAAATTTGTTCATAAATTGAATTGTTAGTGATCTGAGGCATTCATGAACTGAGGTTTGACTGTATTTAAATAAGTGTTTACATTTCAACAAGTACAGAATGATTCAAAGCTTATTGTAAGTTGATCAATCAATAAAGTTGCAAAGTCACTAATTCTATTGAATATCAATATCAATAATAATACTTATATTTAAACCTAATGATTAACATGACTCTGCAATCCAGAGTTCTGCCTGAGCTCAGGTCTTTTACTACTTTCTAAACTTAATATATAATTCACAACACACAACGATCTAAGTTTAACATCTGCTTGACAAAATAAACAACCAGAAATTTATAACTATAAAAGTATCAAACAAATGTTAGAACTAGACCAGCAAAAACTACATTAGAAACTTACACTAATAAATTGAATAAATTCTCAAAACAAGTTAAATAACAATGAAAATATAAATTTATTAGACTCAGAAACCACTTACAAAAGTGTAATCAAAGCTTTAATAAAGCTACTTCAAATAATCAACAAAACTTATTTAATCAATATTCAAAATATCCAAAATCATATTATTCACATTCAATGAATCTTAAAGACTACTTAAATTCTAATACCTCCACAACCGATACAAATTTTAAACCACTGCAGATTTTTTATAAGAATTCAATTCAAATGTCACTCAAGCAGTTTCACTCTGAAATCGACACCTCTGTGTTACACTTCTCCAAGTCATCGAAATCTTAGGCTTTTCTACTAGGTGACGTAGAGTCCTGCATTGCTTCATTTACATAAGTCATGCAACAAGTTTAATTTAACTAGTTTACAGGAATAAAATCAATTCATGTCATCCTCTTTACAACTTAAATCATAATAACATTGATAAAAGATCATTCTTATTTTCTTATATCGGATCAGTGGAAAAATTATTTAGAGGAGATGACATCACAAACTGAGAAAGTTCCTTCAGAAGACGGATGTCTGTTCCATAAGCCAATAATTACCAAATACTAAGACGGAGAACATGGAAGTAAGTTAATTCTTAAACAAAATATAATATGCTAAATAATAATGAATATAACAACAAAATAATAAGAGCATAATGAAATAATAAATAGGATAGGTCAAAGTTAACCTCTTCATAAAGTTAGCATACCATAGGATGCCAAATATATTCAACAGTTTGAGAAATGAAAAAGATAAGAGAGAAGATCTGGAGAAGCCTGATATTTATAGAATACCACTCGAGTATCAAGATACTCATCAGTCAGCAGTGTACATAGGTATGACAACAAGGTCCCTGGGGCAGAGGCTTAGGGAATATAAAAGAGATATAGAGAAGGCAAATCTGAACACTGCTTTAGCAATGGAAGCATATAATGTGAACCTAGGGGTAGATTGGCATAATGCTAGAATTGTAAAGCCCATTCTAAACAAGTCACAAGCCTTACTAACTGAAATGATCAAAATAGCTAGGAAACAGAAAACCTCGTGAATGATAAGCCAGCAATTGACTGCCACCAGCATGGAAATGCATGCTAAAAATAGCAAGCCAACGAGAAAGGGATATGCCGCTATGTGAGGAGTCCACATTACACTGCCATTTGTATTTTGGGTGTGGCCTATTCCAAAATGCTGCAGTTTGACCCCTATGGACTAGTATTTATATATGTTTTATTTATACATTACATGTTTTTGTCTACGTTTAAAATATATTCTGTATTTAATTATGTATTATACCTGTTTATCTTATCTTGTTTGTGTTGCTCATCCAGGTAACTTAGGCAACAACCATTTTTGTTCAAACTTTATTCTATTACTCTTTTGTTCTATAGCCTGATGATGGCAAAAAGTTTTGCTAAAAATGCTTGCAAAATAAAGAATGTTTTATTTTATTTTAAGCTGCTAGAAGTGTTGATTTCTTTGTTTATTAAAGTATTAAGTAAAACAACAAGCAGTATAGTTAGAAGAAATGAAAACAGCCTTAACCTGTTAGTCTGTCAATCTAACCTAAAGTTAATTTTTAACTTTAGGGTAGATTGTTAATTAATAATTACATCATTAGGAATGCATTTGCACTCCTAATGATATAATTAGCAACCACTTGGGACCCCAATACAAATTAACCAACATCCATAATAGGATCAGCCAGAAGATTGAAGGATAGATTCAATGGGATAGACTTGAATCCTCTTGAAAAATCTGGGAAGTATCAGACTTAGAATTGAACTTGTATCTTCTAAGACAGTAAAAAACTGCTTTACTATGTTGCAATTCAGCTGGAGAGTTAGTTATCTTTAAGATAACTCTCCAATGCTTTATTAACTAAATTAACATTGTCTGTTATGTCACTTTTTTTTATTAATCTGAAATTGCTGCAATCAGGTAAATATTTAATTAATATTAAAATTATACATTGTTTAGTAGTTTTTATATTTATTTGAATAATTTTTTTCTCTCCATAAGCTAGGAAAGAATTTGCTTAAACTTATAATTGGAAGTTTATATAAATTGCCAATTACAAAATGTTTATGACAACTTAATGAAGAAAATTCTTTCTGATTCTTGAATCAGAATTTTCCTCATTAAGTTTAGACTAATTATTTTGGATAATTAGTCTAAATTATGATAAATTATTAATTATTTAATGATAATATTTCATTATGCAAAATTTAATTATTAAAATTATTTCAGTAAAGTCATTTAGCTTATTTTAATCATGGATTATGGATTCTTTTTTGCTGTTTGTTATTGAAGATAATTTTCCTGCTGGTTACATTTTGTTTTATTTTTTGAAATTAATTGCAGACAGAATGTTTGTTCATTAATATTTACAAAATTTTGTAATTTTTATTGCATAAGATACTGAAATTGGTTTCATTTGTTAATTATACATGCTCTTATTTGATATGACATTTGCTGATAAACATTTTTTTGAAAACTTTTTATTGATGTAATTATGTTTTTCTGAAATTGCTAAAGCATATTTGGATTATTTGCATATATCTAATCATTGAAAACTTCATGAAAACAAATCCAGTGGACATAAAATTTGGTAATTCCAAAGAATAGATGCTTCTGAAATAAAAAAAAATGATTCATTCCCTATCATTGTATAAGAAGCTGTTGTATAAGTTTTGCTGAAATAAAGTACCTGCAATCTCTCTATATTAAATATTCCCAAAAATGTTTGAATGAATGCAAACTATTAGTGAAGTCTTTATTTTATTTTTTGAAAAAATGTGTGAAGCATGTTCATTTGTTTTTTCCCATATTTCTACAGTGATGATATACAGAAGTGTTATATCCTATATTAATATTTCTCAATCTTTTTTCCCCTTGAATTCATTGTATGTTACATTCACAGTGCTCCCAATTATAATGCAGGTTTTCAAGGATTTGACCCATGCTATAACTGTACTGTAACTGATGACTACAGTTATTTTCTAATCCATTGATTCTCTAATGGCTTAAAAACTTCTGATTTTACTGTTGATCACAATAAACATAGTTGTGCGTTTGTTACTTTAATAATCAAAAGGAAACAGATGTGAAATGATGTGAATAGCTAATAAAAACTTTGTGAGAAACTTGTATTAATTTGTTATTTACTTCATATATTTATCAAGGGTGATTGCAAACACCCAGAATTATATGAAAAATTAAAAAAATTATTAATTTTTTCTCAGATTGATGAATTATGGTATAAAAATATTTTTTGTCTTCAAATATCTTGAAATTTATATATATCATCATCAAAATTATTAGTATGAATTTAAATTTTCTATTATTTTATCACAAATTGTAATAACTAGATATTATTGCTCCTGTAAAATGAATTGAAATCTTTTGATTTAATCTTATAGTTATCGAAGTTGCACTGAAAAATTCCTAATTTGTATAGGAAATTACTAGATAACAGCAATTATTAGATTGCAGCACTATCTGAACCTGCAGATTTTGTTTTTTTGGAGAACTACAATTTTAATTTTTATTCTTTAGTTTTTAATTTATTAATAATAACAAAACAATTTTTAGCTATTGCAGAAATCCAAAGATTAGATTTTTTTAAGGATACTCTCTTTATAGGAATTGGTGAAGTAGTACAACTGCTTAAAGGATATCCACATATTTAACCAGTCAACTACATTACACTATTAATATATAGTATATGATGATGATGAAATATCATTAGTTCTGGTTTTGTTATTTCTAGAAATATCATTAGTTCTGGTTTTGTTATTGTTGAACAATGGCAATGAAAAGTTAGCAAGATGGGAAGACATCAGTTATGTATTATATTTTTTTTAGAATCTCTTTCAAAAGGACAGTGAATAGGAAAGACATGAGGTATAAACAACTATTAGGGTACAGTGCTCCCAGATATAAACAACAATATATCTGGGGAGCACTGTACCTCTATAGAACCTTTCATAGCCACTATTTGGCTTTGCTGTGGCTCTTTAAAAATATGGCATTCCTCTGGGAGCCATATGGACCACAGTGAGAACTGTTGCTCTATATCACTGAATCTGATTGATCCCATTTATCTATATTAACAAAATTTATCATCATAAAGACAAAATACTATAACTGCTTGATTTCGATTAATAACTTACAAAATAAAAGCACATGAAGCAGTGAGAAATATTAGCGTTTAATACAAAACAAAAACGTTTTCGGTATCTGGGATACCATCTTCAGTTGCACAGAATAGAACTGAAAGCATTCCAAACAGAATAGAAGAGGAACATTTTAAATTAAACATTGGAGATAATTTATTTTTATGTCTATTTTGTAATATTTTAAGTCCTATTAATACAGATCATAAACCGGACCAATCAAATAAATTAATTCCCTGGGAGGAGAGAGGAGCAATAAAATTCGCTATAGATTTCTTTTAACCGCATATTTCCAGGCTGTACTTAATTCATCAGCTTGCTTGATATTGATAATATTATTCGTTTCACCATTCCTTAGGATTTCAATTTTTTCAGCCATGAGTAGCGTTTTGTGATCATACACATTTTTTATAACTTGTGTGTCATGCCAGAGGATTTTCGTATCTTTTTCAAAAGCTCTTAGGGCTAAGGCGGTATTAAGGTTACCCTTAGATATATTGTCCATGTGTTCTGTAACTCTAGAGATAATAATAAATTTTATTATTATCTCTAGAGTTACAGAACACATGGAAATTTAAGGACAAACAGCTTTCAAAAAATATTTTTGAAATTTGTTTGGTGAATTGTAACAGTTCTAAGCAATAGGGAAATCCCAAAAAAACAAAATCATTCAGCACATATAATAGGACAAATAAAACTTTTAACAACTTAGCATAATGTTTTCAGCTTAATCTGAGCCCTCTTCAGTGCATATTTATAAAAAACTGTTTGATGTTCAATTCTGTTGAATCATAAATGTTATGCTAAGATGTTAATACATATAGCAGGATAAATAAAGTGCATTTATCCTCTTATATGTACTGAATGATTTTGTTTTTTAGACTTTAGTTGGAAGTGCAGAGTAAGATAGAAAAAATGAGTTATAATGCAAATAGAAAAGGTTAAAATAGTTTCCTGAAGTTAAAAATTGGAATAAAAGTAGCTTGTTTCTGTTTGTAGTGCTTTGTCTCATTATTTATTTACTGATTTCGAAAAGTGTTATTGGCAATAGAAATTAACAATTTTTGGTAAATCAATCAAACTTTAAAATCACAATTGATAAATGAACTGCAGATTGTTATTTTGTACTTAGTTTCGTATCATGTTTTATAATTATTATATATACAGAACCATTAGAAATTTTGTATTGGTTATATAAATAATTTGAGAGATTTTCTGATATTTTCCAACTTTTCAGAGTGTTTCAAAACTTATTCTAATTATTTTGAATTTCATATTTAAATTAACACACTATAATAATTAAATAACTGTTTATGTTGTTATATTTCTGTTAGTTAACAATTTTTAGAAAAATTCCATACCTTTTTATTTAAATTTATTGTTTATAATATACAGAAATTATCTGCCTTTAGTTTAGACTATAAATTACAGAAATATTCTATATTCATATTATAAAATAAAATGTATTGTACTATAAATCATAATCATTTTATAAATAACTTATTTAAAATTTCTTTTTACAGTTATTATTGTACAAGTTTAATTGCTTCAATTCTTTATCAAGTTTTGTAAAGGAGAAAATTAATATGGTATGAAATCTAATAATAATGTTAGAATATTTTAAATATTTGAAAATATTTTAAATTTTCTTATTAGTTTCAGGATCAAGGAAAGGATGGATGTATTTTATTTTTGTACTCTGTAATATTTTCTCATAAAATAGAAAGGTATATCATAATTAAAAATTATTTTACATAAAATTTCTTATTGTATTCCAAAATTTAAAAATTTTTAAAGATTGAAAAATGAAATGGATGATCCACATACAAATTTAATAGGAAGGCATGGATATTGTACTCAAGTAAGTATTTAATGCTATCTTTGGGTGTTTTTAAAAATACCAATCTATTTCATTTTGATGGAATTAAATATGCGACTAATGATTGGAGATGATTTTAAAATTTTAGGTCGTAATTCAAAATTTCCATAATTTAGAACACAATTTCCCATAAGTGCAACATTATAAATGAAAGTTAAGTTCCTTAAGCAACAAAAAAATAGATTATAAATAATACATATATATGTTTTCTTCATTGTAAAAAATATCATTTCTATCAACATTTTATACACTTAAAAGTTTGTGTATCTTCACTTTTAAGCCTAAACTCAAATAGATAATAATAATAGGGATAATAATCAAATAGATCCTAATACTGCCTAAAAACCCTTAATTACAAAGGAATTTTAATAATTTCAAATAATTTGGACTAGTGTTAATGCCATTTCAGTTTTTGAATTAAGAAATAAATTAATAATTAGAGTGATACCATCTATGAATTAATAATTATAACTTTTTTCTTCAGATAAATTACTAAAAAGTTATAATTCAATTATTAATTCATAGAGCACACCATTCTTAATCATCATCAGGCAACCAATAAAATTCTGTCGAATTTGATCCTACAAAGAGAAACATGATAACATGAAATAAATTGTACCCATCAGCAGCAATGACCTGTTTCAACACATGAATTCTATGGTGGTAGAATTGAGTGGAACACGAACCAAAGTAGTTGTCCAATGTGTATATCATCCTGTCAAGGATTTGAAACTATTGTCTTGCAGATGATTGTCTAACAAATAAAATAAATGATAATCTAAAGTATAATGTCAGGGGAATATGGAGAATGCATTAGTGTTTCCCAATCATGTCAGATGAGGGTGTCACGAGTGACCTTAACAAGATGTGGCTTCGTGTTTTCCTGTAATAGAATGACACCTCAACAATTCATAAGCACTGATTCCATGGTTTTCATGCACACATTCCAGTTTCTCCAAGTTCACAGTTGCATTGATTGTCCAGCCAGATGGCAATAATTTGTGATGCACGATATCCCAAACAGTCCATCAGACACA
Organism: Androctonus mauritanicus; assembly: GCA_011317285.2. Lineage (NCBI taxonomy): Eukaryota > Metazoa > Arthropoda > Arachnida > Scorpiones > Buthidae > Androctonus > Androctonus mauritanicus. Next base: position 1,628 of record WUQG02058502.1, on the reverse strand, counting down.
GAGCATAACCTTTTTATTGATGCAATGATGGTTTTGATTGTTTGGGAGAGAGTTCATGTGCTGCCAATCGATGATGATACCATAGAGTATTGTAAGAACCCATTTTTCATCATAGTCAACACTGCCCAGAAACAGATCTTTGACGAGATAGCAAAGACCTATTTCTGCACAGGGTGGCCTTAAGACCTATATTTCATGATATCCCTATAGGGTACCTACATACTAAAGGCATTCCCCCCGGATTTTCCGCCATGGGCAGATTTCAGATGCTTACTCGGGTAGGGTTTCTGAATTTTTCGACCTGACGCACCAAGCGGGCGAAAACGGCCCAATGATATATGTTAGGGTACCCTAAGACCATCATATATAAAGGCATTAAAAAGTGCCACCTCTGTCGGAATCGTAGGAAATGGACAAAATTTCATTTTAAAAATTTTTTTCTCCGGGGTCATTGACCTTAGGAGGGGTCCAGCCTACCCACAATATTGGTCTTAAGGTAGGGTACCTTCATGATTTTTGCCGGATCTCCAAATTTCATAATAAAAAAGAAATGCACGATAAATGAAAAAAACAGATCTCGTGCAGCGTTGCTCCCATGTTTAACTTATGGGACTAAAACGTTGGGGGATAACATATCTTATGGGTCCCAATAAAATACCAAACCCGCGACCTGACTTTCCGGTGGGGGCCGATCGCCCATGGTAACAGGGAGATACCCTTTTTAGCTTTTGCTTGGTAGTCAATAAAAAAAAATTCGGATTCTATGAGCTAATTTTCTTATTTCCTTAAAAAATAAAATATTTTAAAATAAATTTTTCTGCTTTCTAATTTTTAATTTGTTGAACAATGAATGATAAGCAAAAGAAATTTTTTTCATTATGCTTTATTTTGGGTTTCAAAAATTCCAGTTGGGTTTATGGGACAAGAAAAAGATTGATGCATTTGTTATGGCGTCGCTTTGGGAAAGCTTATGATATAAACAACTAAGCAAAATTAAGGGATTTTTTTTCTTATTTGGTAAAAAATATATTTTGAATTGAGTTTACACAATTAAATAATTTATCTTTATGCATGCATTTTCTCGGAAGTGGACCTTGAGTATATTTAAAGGTGTTTTTAATTGCTAAAATTAGCAGTGGCCAAGGAAACGGTATTTGATGTTTTTCGCTTTGTCAGCTTAACTAATTTAACTGTTGAGAGTATAGGCTTTAGTTAATACCGGAAGAAATAACTGTTTTGTCTAATACTTGATTTAGTGGGAGGGGAAAGGGATTAAAATTTCAGGTGTCTGACGAACTCTTATGTTGTGTCCTGGAATTTTTAATGCAAGTTCAAACTTGTTTAAATTATACATATATGCAGTTGGAAAATAATTTCAAAAAAATATACGGCCGAAAAGCTCTGAGTTTGTTTTCTGGGTTCGTATTTATTTGAAACTACTTGAAACTTGTACAAAAAATACAAGAGTGAATCAAAGGAGTTCGTTGGATACCTAAAATAAGGATTTCAGCCTTGTCAGTCGAGCATTGCATACAACAGTCAACCAATATCTGGCGATTTTAATTTGTTTCACTCCCCAGCCGGAGGCAAATAATTATGAAACTGAACACCATATATCAGTAGATGAA
>WUQG02058491.1:0-10073 GCA_011317285.2 Androctonus mauritanicus | reverse complement strand
TTTTCTCCTATTTTTTGCCGGAACCGGAGAAAAAGAATGTTAGATCGAGGAAAACGTTAGATCGAAGTTTTACTGTAGTCACTTTAATAATAAATTCAGAAGCTCCTTAATCTATGTAAAACTTACATTTCTGTAATATTATATATATTAAATCAAATGTATATAATATATTACATTAATATTATGATCTGGACAATGTAAAACAAGTTTCAGATTCTCATATATATAAAGTAAATATATTAAGTGTATATGTATATAAATATATGAGAGAAAGAGAGAAATAATAATAATAATTACATAAAAGAATGCATACATACAATATTTACAATATTATGATAGTTATTAGGATGTACAACACTTTTACTAATAATTTATTATCAATATTAATATTATTGAATAAATCTTATATATTATTACAGCAACACAATAGTTGCAATGCTATCATGTAGTACTGCATTGTATATTAAATTATAAAAGTGATTTAAAAAAGTATTTTAGATATCAGAATTTTTTATACTGGGAATCAATCAAATTTACATACTTATTGAGATAAGACTGTGCAATAAAAAATGATTGACTACTTACCTTCTAATATTTTTATCATTACTGGAATTTGACTATCCCATAATGCAATTAAACTTTTGTCTATAAGAGGAACAATAGCTTTCATTAATCTTAAAAGAGGAAGACCACGATTTCTTCCAGAAAACGGCAAACCCAATAATACAATCATTCTTGCCAACAGCACATATGGTTTTGGGATATTCACTGGAATAAAGCAATATATATTACTGATCACAATTTATAAACTGCACTTAACTGTAATATAAAAATCAAAATCAATTTGTGAAATAACATGTAATTTGCTTAATGATATATATTTCTAAAAGCTTATATTTTTAGTCTGAGTAATTCAAAAATAACATAAAAAACAACTATTAAACTCATATGAAAATATTTATTTAATATTGATTATTTAATTGCAAATATTTTATTAATTTCAGATAAAATCAAAATCTCAAATACAGTAAAACCTCAATTTTACAGATTATAGGGGGCAAGACTAGTCCATAAAATCGAAGTAAAATTTTTTTTCCAATTTGCAACACTATTTTCCAAGAATTTTTCATTTTTTGGTCTTTTGGAAAACAATGAAAACTAATCTCACTATCAGCTCTAGATGTACATTGTGGTACTGAGCAATTTTTTTCGACTCTTATACACCGTATCCACAATTTCACGTGTTGAAAACAGTCATCTTTTCAATAGTTTTAAAAAAATCCGGTAGAGGTCATATCGAATCTTGGTGGATCTCAATACTGTAGACAGTTTATGCAAATATTGTATTAATATTATTTTATTTTTTGGGATGGTGTCCATAAAATCCGAGGTCCGTAAAATCGAGGTTTTACTGTACTCAATATAATAAAAATATTTCTACTGTTATTTTTAAGCAGAAATTTTTTTATTATTTATTTATTTTTAAACAGCCAAACATTAAAAAAGTTTCATAATAGCACTAGTATTGTGAAAAATCAAAATAGGTCAGGAAATGAAAACATTTTGGAAATTATTGATTTAAATAATAGATACTTAAATAGTCATCAAATGATTAAAAGTAAGGTCACAAATTTCTATTTTTACTATAATAATCATAAAACTAAAAAATATTAATAGATGAAAACTAATTTTCTTCTAATCAAGTTTATTTATTAAAGATTAAGAAAATATATTTCTTAGAAAATATTAATTGTTCATATTTTTGTATCAGTTTATTAAGTATATTTGTTTTAAATAATCAACTTTAATTTTTATATATATAAAACATGAATATCAAAAATTGTATGTGTGTATATATATATATAGTTTTTGATATCATGTTATAATAATTAATGAATAAGTAACTTACCATCAGAAGGTTTCTTGACAAATTTAACATCTAAGCTTTCAAAACGTTCACAGGCTTTATTCACATCAGGCACCATGAGCCCAATATGACCTATAATGTTTAAATACGGATTTTAAATCAAAATTTTCTGACACCACAATTAGCAATCATATAAGTTATTCAAAAATTTATTTAAGAAAGCATTGTACTTTGTAATTTTATACTTGTTACATAAAAGCTTCAAAAAATTATAAAAGTGATTCATATCCATACAAATATTTTAAAATATTGAAATATTAAGTAATTTATAAATTAGTCAGGTGACTAAAATTAGTAAATTATTCTATACATTATGCAGAATTTTAATAATACTGTAAAATTAAAAAACAAAAAAATCTAAAAATCATTGTTTTTTAGTTATATGCTGTTTTAAAGAAGAATTTTTATTAAAATGTTATAAACATGATTAATATATAAGCGACTATAGAGAACCAGATTTGTGTATATTGTGGTTTTAAGCTATAGCATTTAAGAAGTCTTTTCAAATGCTACAGCTTAATGGCCACAATACACTTAGAGTCCTGGTTTAATGCCAAAGTTATGTTCCTGAAAATTGCAACATTAAGTGAAACTAAAAAAAATCTGTAGGTATAATATTATAAGTCAGAATTATATTCTTAGAGTGCTTTCTTTGTAATACTAGAACTTTGTAATTTTTTAATGATTTTCATCATTTAGTTATTATATATATTGTCTAATAATGGAATGAAATGAATGTGAAGCACAATTTAAGTGTAAATTTTAATTAAAAAATGTTACATAGCAATTATATCTTAAAATTTACAGAAACAAAAATTATTCTCTAATAAAAGATACCTTAAATTCACAGATATGTCCATGATTAGTTTTTCTTAATGTTAGTTCTCATTCATTCACTAAAAATAATGCCATTCCTATCACATATATCAATTATATCTGGCCAGACTATAGAGGAAGGGGACAGAGAAGTTGGGCTTGGACTCTCAAATGATTTTTCAAAGGTGCGATTTGATCTCAGTTCCTATAGTTAAAAAGTTGAAGCATTTCCATGTGATTAATCTGACTGATTGGACCTATTGCAATGCAGTTTAATACTATGTTCTTAAACAATTCATATAAAATTTTTACATTCATAACATTCATATAAAATGTGATTGCCTAGTTTTCTACAATTACATAATAAGTTTCCAACACATTTTGTCTCTTTATGCAGGAAATTAAGAAAATAAGACTTAAATTCTGTTCTGCCACCTTAAAAACTTTAATATTTTAATTGATTTAGTTTTTGGTTGCAATATAATAGTGAAACAATGGTAAATGTAGCAACGTTAAACAAGGATCTACTGTTCAAATCCAATAAATTCCATACCTATTAGCAGTTTTAACATATAAAAATATTTTTATGATGTTAAAACTGCTAATATGTGCTGGAATTTATTGGATTTGAAAAGAATTTGAAAGATAAGCAGAATTAAATAAGTAATTATAAGGAGCTATTTGTATTTTTCTTTTTAATGAAGCACAAATTCTTTTGTGATATGAGGTCTAAGCTGTAGCTTATCTAATTTATATGCATATTTGGCATTAGCTACTATATTAATAATTTAAAAATGAATTCCAATAAATTAAAAATTAAATGTTTCAGAATTTGCAAAAAATATACATCATAAAAAAAATGAAGTTTATATTTAGCATTCTTAACACTTTAAAACTTTTGAATTATTACAATTGATCATAATTTAAAACATAAATACAAAATCTTGTTATTTATTATTATTGATTGATCTATACTAGTTTCAGAACAGAAATTTGAACAAAATCACTAATATCATAGTTTAAGGCTAACCAGGTAAGTATCATTTCAATTAACATAACTATATAGAAATAAGCAGAAATAAATTTTTTTCTGGTTTTACAATGTCCAATTATCTGTCTTACAATTATTAGATAAACACTAATTGGTAGTTACTGACATTAAACTACCAATTAGCATTTCAGTGTGATATAATTGAACAAACTCTCTCATAAGTGAAGAGATAATGAATTGAATAAGACTGTTTTCATCAGCCTCTAGAACTAGACAGCATTTTTTTATATTTATAATGAAACATTTATGTCACATTAAATATATATATATTTAATGTGACATGAATGTTTCATTATAAATAAAATGCTGTGTCTAGTTCTAGAGGCTGATGAAAACAGTCTTATTCAATTTAGGATACTATTAATCTATGATCAAAAGATAATTAACAATTCTTATGCATGTAAGAAAAAATATTAATTTATTTATAAAGTTATTCCTTGACTTATGATATCATCACTAATATCTGTGACTGGTCGATGCACATTTGTCCATATGCAATGGTCTGATATATCAACAGTATCTACTTTGTATTTTGTATCTACTTCTTCAGTTTTGTTCTTGTTAACTTTGTATTATACCATAATTATTGGTAATGAGCAATTGATAAATATTGAATATTTTTGACATAACAAACTAATTCAAACTAACACCCTCAGACATTGAGGATTACTTTTACATTTTACTAATAATACATTTTATCAGTTAAATTTTCTATAGATAATCAAACTGTTTCATAAAAATAATTATTGAAACAAATTATATATATATATACATATATATTGGCAGAGTGCAACAATTTGAACAGAATATATCATTCAAAATTTAAATTAATGAAATGAAACTCATTTTGAATATGAAGACTATACTGTACTTATTCATTCAATTTTTTGGCAGTATATACCAATTTCTGTAGCCAAATCCCCAATGAACAGTAATATAAATATCCCATTAAAATCAGAAATATCTATTCATAGTCAGCTATCAAATATATATTGAAGCTACATCTTAAGTTCATTTCTATATCTAATATCAAATAAATAAATTTCATTTTTTAGATAAATTTATAGTACAAAAATTAATCTTTTAAATTAAGTTATTATAGTTATAGTCTTTATATATTAAAAACTAATATTTATCATTTTGCTTACAACAATTCATTACGGCACATTAAAAACCAAAAATCTGCTACTCAAAATGATAAAAATTTAATAGAATCAACATACCAATAATTTCATGTATATATCAACTTCAGATACAAAAATAAAATTCAGAATATAAATATTTAGAAAATAGTATTATTATTTGAATTTGGGAAATCTGAATGTTTCTATTCTTTAAATATGCTCTAGATTTTGTTCCTAAAGATGAACATGTATTTTAATGTGCTCACACATTAATTATATTAAATTTTTATTATGCTAAATATCATGTGATTTGTTCTTTTATTTTTTTATGAAATAATGCATCCACATTAAACAAAAGTATAATTTATATTTTTAAAAATATATATTTCAATTCATTAAAATAGTAAAATACATACCAAATCCTCTTGGATCAGAATTTCCATTATGATAACTTTGATTTGGGTCAATCTCAGTTCCCCAGTTACTTTTATAAAAATAATCAGCATTGTATTTATTTTCTCTTATTGAAATAAAAATTTATGATTTTACTTACTGTGTTAATTCTAGAGTTGCTTTTCTTGACATTGCCCATTCACACCTTTGCTTGGGTTCTTGAGGAATGTCAGCTGCATTTTCATATCCCATGAAGTATAATGAAAATTTCATTTCAGGAAAATCCATTTTATGTAACAACCTTAAAAATTAGTTTTCTGAATTATTCAGATATTAGAAAAGAAAAAATTTTTTTTAAGATTATAATAAATCAATATATATTACAAAACTACTTCCTACATAATTTTAAATCAAGGAATGGATCTTACCTCATACCAAGAACTCTGGTGTAAAAATCAAGTGACTTTTTAGGATCCTTAATTCTGTACATAGTTTGTTGAAAGATGAAATCCTGATAAAAAACTGATGGTAAATTTTGATTACTAAAATTTTTAAATTTATAATATAATTAAAGATAAGAATTTACCTTTGTGCTGGGATCAGGTTCAGAACAAGCCTGCTTCACCTCTTCTGCAGTGAGTGCAGACATTTTGAAATTCTGAAAATATTTTGTGCTTAGGGCATGTTTGTTAATCTTAGTTAAATATTTTATCCTTGAGAAAAACATTAAAATGCAGTAAAGAAAACAGTCCACAAACTTGCAATATGTCTGAAATATTTTATTATTTTGCTTATCATCTATTTTATTAAATTAAAAAAATGAATATTCAGTTTTTAAACAATTTTAATGCTTCAGATAATTTGCTTATTTATTAATAAAATTAACAGTGCGGTAGGTTTTTTTACTTATGTATTTTTGAGTTCTGTGGATAATATTGTTTATTTATGTTGAATTTCCATAATATATAAATAAAAGTTCATTAAATAATAATCTTTAATTTTTTTTTACATTATTCTTAAATATTCTTATATTCCATTAAACAATTTTGTAGCAAAAATATCACTTACGGTCTTAAATTTTCATATTCATATTTAAAATATGCTCATAAATTTTTATTTAGCTATTTCATTCATCATTCTGTTTACTTATATATATAAAATTTAAACATTGTTAGCTTACATTGGTTTTTACTGTTATGAAATTTTTGAAACAAATTAGATGTGTACATAGAAGACCTATTATATTTATTAAACTGAAGATATTGGAGAAGATTAGGTTAGTTTTAATTAGACTATTGAATCATGCATGGGATACTTTTAGACACAGCCATTTTTACAGCCTACCACAGGCTGGCCATCACCCAACTGGAAGATTCAAAGATAAAAATTCAACAGACAAGAACCAGGACCTATGCTAAAAAACTGAAGCTATGGACCAGGAATCTTCCAAGATGATAAGCAACTGTTTTACCATATAATCTTGCAATTGACTTGTTATGGATAAATGCAGTAAACATTACTGCATATGTAGTAGTAATCTATAATAAATATTTCTGACTGCTGACACTGCTTATTTTCTGTGGTTTATTATTTGAAGCAGAAAACTTAAAAAATAATGATTTTTTAAGAAAATATTTTGAAAATTATTAAATTTGCCATCTATTTCATATTTTATAATAAAATTTTTTTATAGCATGATTTAGCTATTATATCTCAGATAAGTCTTCAAATAATCTATTCATGAGCAATGCATCTTAACAATAACTTTTCGTTATTAAATTTTTCATATTCAATGAAATAATTTCATGGATTATCTAAAAAATAATAGTCAAAACTAATAGTTGCTAATGCATCAATTGCTTTATTATTTGACTATTAAAAATAAGCACTAAAAACATACACATTTAGAAATGATTTCAACTGCTGAATTGTTAATGTCTTCAGTTTCGATGAAAGATTTTAGTGTTTTCTATTGATAAAATCCCACACCTAATTGATTTATGTTTTCTATTTTTTTGCAATTCATTTAATTACCAGTTAACCATATGCAGATTTCTTATTTTATGTGAATAGTGAACAGCCAATTAAATCTAGTATAGTAGACTATATTAATCAATAGGCAGAAATCAATATAATAATTATACAAAAAAATGAAAGTTTACTATGATATAATATATTCATTTTAATTAATTAAATTAATCTAATAACGTTTAATCAATCATACAGACCATAAATAGTTTTAGAAATATTATATAAAGATAAAATTACATTGTTTAATAAATTAAAAATAGAAGCCAATATTTTCAATTTAAAATATCAAGAAGGTTTAGAATTTCTAACAATTATTTCGCATAACAATATATGGGAAACTAAAAATTATATAATGATGATGAAGCAAATTACTAAAGGAAATGAATGCTGTATAACTTTTAAAAATAAATATCATACTAGCATTGTATGGGCAGTTAGTCTAACATGTGAGCAAACGCCCACGAGTTCGATAACAAAACAAATTTCGAGTGCCTAAAAACTAGTTTTGCAAGTGAATCGCGATTATTATTATTATTGCTTCACTCCACTTCATTCTTGAGTTAAATCTGATTAAATATATTTATTTTATCATAACATACATAATTTAGGTCTCCTAATCGCTTATTAAAAAATAACGTATGCCAAAAATAAAATATCGTATACATTACTATTCACCTTTACAAAGTCCTACGGGAGGATACAGCACAAAGCGTTGCCATTTAGTTTTATCATTTATAAATGAATTTCAAAATAATGAAGAAATAACAACATTGGAAATAACATAAATATTATTTAGGCGAAATAAATTAGTAATATAATAATTATTACAAATTCTTTATAAATTGAAAATGACAACTAGGTTTTGATAATTATATTAAATCCTGATATAATAGTTATAATGCGATTAGATCATTTGAAATTTTAAGTGACTATCTAATCTCAGATTTCTTATTATTATAAATGTTGTGCATTTCTTTTTATACTGATTCTCAATCAGAGATTGAGACATTGGAATTACATTGGAATGCCTATCATGGCCGTCCATACTACTAGTAAAGACCTTGTAATAAAGTCAGCCGTGTGATGAAGGATAGGATTCAACGACCGGACTACTAGCCTGATCAGACCCGGATTTAAGGCGATTGGAGCGATTGGGCCCAATCGGGCCCCGCACTTGAAGGGGCCCCGCATCACCAACAAAATTAACAAAAAGTTATTTTTCGAAATTTAAAGCAAATTGCTTTTGACGATAAAGGATAAATTATAAATTATTCAAATAATTAAAAATATATTTATTTTAAGTTCGCATTGATGGATGAGATTTATTATTGTGTTTATTATAATATATATACATTATAATATAGAAAACGGATACCCGTAAGTGTCGTTTTTGACAACGTTTAATTAATCGGATAGTACTATTTTCTCTCTCAATTATTCTATTCTATATGCGTCTTACTCGGCGCACTCACATTCGTTTTTTGGATTTTCAAACTATTTTAAAAGAATTTACAGAACAAAAACTTAGAAATATGTAAATTCATATATTCATATTCAATGATGTAAATTTATATTCAATAAAATGTAATTGTTTTTGTATTTTGTGCATTTTTATTTTTTAATGTATGTAGAAGTTTACCTGCCTTATGATCCATGATATTTGATTTATATATATATTGAATTTGCATTTTATTTAAATATTTAATATATAGAGGGCCCCGCAAAAAAAAATCCAATCGGGCCCCGCACTTATTGGATCCGGGCCTGCAGATAATTATCAGCATAATAATAACATTTCAGCGAATTCAACAGTAATGAGTAAACGGTTTTGATGCGATTAAAGATGCCACCGAATACTAAAAGAAACGGGTTGATCAAGAGTGGGGACATTTTTAGTAATGAAACATTGACTAACTAGGTAAGTATTTAAAACGACTTCTTTTGAGCAAATTTTAAGTATTGATAGAATGCAAATTTTTACTGATTGTTTCATCGATACGATTGAAAATATATGTGTTAAATTTAAAATAATTAAACTATAGATTTCATTTTACATCAGTTAATAAAATAGCAAAAAATTCAATAGTTTTAACTTGTGTTATATTTTTGGAATTTAAATTATTCAATGCAATTTTCATTTTATTGTATGGTACAGGTATTTGCATTAACTTAAAAATTAAATTTTTCTACAAAATGTTCTAAAATGCTAAATGCAAAGCTGATAGATGTTACAAAACACTAAATTATTAATTCAAAATGATAAAAATCATCACCCATAATAATGCTCGGGGACCTGCAAATGCTAGAAACGAGGCTGCCTAGGAGAACCGTGAACGAGATCAGAAGAATGTGTTTGAAAATAGTATGTGATGGATGAAAAATTGAAGTTAAAAGATTATGAACACAAGAATGATAAAAGGTATAAAAATAGGTTCATATTATTATCTGGTGATCTCTAGAAAGAGTCTGCTGAGAAAATGGAGAAATGTAAAGATAAAAGAAGTGCGGATGAGAATAAAAATGAAGAATCTGTGTGTGAGAAGCAAAAGATTGGCCTATATGAGATGCTGTGTGAAAAGCTGGATTTAGATCAGAGTATACGCAAAGTGGAGGATGTGTATTTACAGTAAAACCTCGATTTTACGGACTATAGAGGGCAAGACTAGTCCGTAAAATCGAAGTAAAATTTTTTTATGAACATTAATTAGCATTTTCAACATACCAGTACTAA
>WUQG02058480.1:0-10074 GCA_011317285.2 Androctonus mauritanicus | reverse complement strand
CCCGTACCTCCCCTAACTCTGGGGTTCCTCCCACCTTTATCCTACTTACAACTAGAGCAGACGGAGCCACCAAACCTCAAAGATGAATCTTGAGGTCAGCTATATCAGAAGACTATTCACTGCAGAGATAAGGTATTCACTCACAAGTGGGGTCAACGATTATTCCGTTCCAAGGTCTGAACGTCACAAGACGTCCATTGTCATACCTGTCAACAAAAAGTTCGACTATTTTCGGAATGGGTTAAAAAAATTCTAGTCGTCGTGCCAAATCTTGTCCATATACATTTCGTAATCTGATGTAAACACGAATCAGATACGAAAACAGGTTACAAAATTAACCGAATCCCAAAGTGTTTTTGCTTCCATTAGTAAACATAAGAGCCGCCCACGTACGTATGTAACTGTATTTGATTCACACAATCCAACAGTGGCAGCGATAAATCCGTCTCCTCAGAAAAGTGTGTTATATCACCACGATGTCTGGATATATATACGTACAGTATAGGAATGGGTCAAAGGTGGCAACTGATACGGACGAAACAATACAGTGTCACAGTTATCAGTAGCAGCGAAGAGGAGGGGCGGTAGCAGCATTTCACTACCTGTGACGGATTGCGGATATCAATAGCCAACCACACATTCTTCGACATACAAAAATGTGGTATATTCGATCGAAAACAATCCAGAAATCTACTAGGTTTGGTCGAATTCTGGAATTTTTTTCCACTCCATCACGCAAAAGAAAAACAACAGAACTAACGTTAAAAGTACGAGTATTCGTTCCAAACAGTAATACGTTAGATAATAATTTATCTCTTTTTTTTATAAATATATATTTTACAAAAGAATCTTATCAGACAACGAAAGTTGTTTCGTCATAGGTCGCAATCCATCTAAAAATTAGAAAACTGTAGCTTAGTCCGCGCCCACAAGAGAGATTTTTATTTATCCCATTCTTCCTTAAAGAAAATCAAGAAAAATGTAATCCTTCCGATTATTTTCCTTTCTTAAATCTCACAAAATTTATCCAATAATATTAGACTTCAAACAGGTTTATTTTAAGTACTTCTAAAATGGAAAAAAATAACAATAAATTAACTAGCCCAGTTACAAAACAAACGGAAATTCTGAGAATCAACGTTATCGGAATTGTGAAGATTTTAATTATTTTGGAGGAGGTTTTCCACCAGGTAATAAATTCCCCAAACTTTGTCGATTTGCACTCTCCCATTGGTAGAAAATATGGTTATTTCTATCCATTCTAATGGAAATTCCCTATATTGTTGCGCTGCATATGTGACTAGAATTTTTTTTTTTTTTTTTTGAAAAGACTGGTACGACTGGTAACAACTGAAAAAAATACAGAATTAAAGTTTTTGACTCGTAAAAAGTCTAAAGTCCGTTTGTGTGTGTTAACTTTGCATTGTGACAGGGCCAACAACTCCAAAAAAATGGGCTTAGTTCCAAGCGAGTTAATCCTTCTGGAATAAGTCGAAGTAAAATCTTAAAAACTTGGAAAAAAATCTTACAGTTCAGTTTATTTTTTATTTTTTACAGCCTAATACTCGAAAAGGTTCCCTTTTCGGAAACAATCTAGGACAGGAGAACCAGGCAAACACAGTAAGAATTAACAGAAGCCATCTTTCTCAATTGAAAGAATTTCCTAGCTGAAAAAAATAATAAAAATCTTCCAATCGAACTGTTTCCGATCAAGAATTAGCAATAAGTTTTCGATCTGCTGTTTAATATTTTACTCTGCTCGACTGCAAAAATAAAAAAAAATTTTGCGAGTGGCATTAACGAAAAATTTTCCTCCAGACAATCATTGGGATTCTTGAAGTGTCATAAAGTCACCTTCAAAACGAAAGAAAAATGGTAGATTAAGAGACTAGCACTTGTTACTTGGGTTGGGACGAATTTCCGCGAAACCAAAATAAATTTTACTCATTTTTTATCGGATCGATACGACCTTCAAAAATTCCACCGTCAATTTTTTTTTGTTTGATCGACAGACATTTTATAATCCAAACCAGCTGCAAATTTATTTTTATTTTTTTTTTATTATTCTCTCTCTTAATTTAAATTTCTAATAGATACAGACGATCTATCCTAATTCTCGATGAAGCCATTTATTACCTGGAAACACCTGGAAGGAGATTTCTCTGATGGAGTCGATCGAACAGCATTTGTTTATTTTTAATATTAGAAGAAACGATCAATCGGTACGGGCGAAAGGATGCAACAAAAAAAAAGTGCACGCGAGTGCAAAAATATTTGTTATATCGGTTCTATGTTTAGGTTTGTGGATGGATACAGCGCGAATGTCGTCTTATCGACGAAACAACGGTCTGGCCGATACGACGTCATCGCCAAATTAAACTTTTTTTCTCCCCCATCTATCAGCTAGGTCATCGGATAACTCGTATCTACCACGATAATCTTTATCTCGTGACTAACACATTTTTTTTTTTTAATATATGACTACTCGAATCCGAATCGAACTTGACGATCTTTCGAAAAAATTCCCCACTCGACAGTACAGATCCAGGAATTAACGCTACCGTAAGCGGTTAACCTACTAAACTTACTAAAATAGGAAATTCTAAAATTTCTACCAGAGAAACAAGTGGGGAAAAAAAAACATATCGCCTCGAAAATTATGCATATTAATCGGCATAACGATATAGATTTTTTTTTACGCAATAACGATAACTAAGTGGAAATATGTTAGCGAATTCTGATAAATTCCGAGGACGTCGACGACGGTTAACAAAAGCAAAACAGAACTTGCAGCACAGGAAGACCAGTCGAGTGCGAAGGTTGTAGATTTTTATACATAAAAAAAAAATTATTATTATTATTCGTTTCTTCTAATTAACAAATGCCATGTTTTAAGTGCCTCTTCCAAATATTTTTAACGACACTCGACATTTTTATTCGTCTACGCGGCTTTAAACGAGAACGAATCTTACAGATTTCTATCGACGCTATTTTAAAATCGACTCGTTTGATCACAAAATTCCGTTTTGGTCGCCGATTTATTAATCAATCATTCCGGATTTTGGAACGAAAAGATGCTGTTGTTCCAAAATCCGGAGACCGAATGGTCAGGTGTATATAAAAACAAAAATGTTAGCGTGTAACGCGTTAACATACAAATTGTTTTTCGGTTATTTTTCAAAATTAATACATCGAGAGGTAGAAGAACGGAAGAGGAAGTGGTGACTGGAGCTATTTATTATCAGGAACATTACAGAAAGAGAAAAAAAAAAAACAAAAAAAATAGCGAGATTAGGGGCTAGGCAACGCGGAGGTCAGGGCTAATTTTCCAAGGACGATTCCATTTACCTCGCTTCTACCTGTTCCAGTTTCTGCCAGGAATCGATCGCCTGGGCTGACGTCGTTCCTGCGGATTGGGATGCTCAAGGCCGGAAGGTCGTCATTGCAGTAGAGGACCAAGCTGCTCCCGACCAATTGGAAAAACCTGACCATTTCCATCTAACACACTCGACCTTCCGTTTTCCTAACCAATTACGCATCCGTCTATTTTTCCATTTTCTGCCTATTCGTTGGAATTATCATCTCTCTCTCCATATACCGACTTGCCCTTTAAAAGATAAACAAACCTCATCTTTCGACCTTCTTAAAACAATTTTTTTTTTTTAACGACATTCGGTAGATTCTTTTTAATGCTATTTAGTTCGGAACGTTTGAATGTCGGAAACAGAACACTAAAGAACAAAAACCGACCGCATTTATGCGAATAAATTCAATTTACTAATAAGAAAAAAAAAGAGAGTTAGAGATCATTTAAACGAGATTCTTCTAGAGAACTGCTACTACCTGTACCGTCAAGAACGAACGGATTCGAGTATGTTAATGTATTCTGTATAAACAGAATCCATTATGGACAAATAAATATCTTTTTATGAAGATGAGAACATGGATGAGGGATAAATAACGCAAAATTCCATCGAAACTTTTAGATTACACACAAAAAACCGCACATATTCCTGTTTTACCGAATCTACTTTACTAATTTATACAACCAGTGGCACATTTTTATTTGCATCTTCGCGAAAAGGGAAAAGTTTAAAAATCGAGAAACCACATCACGGTGTCTATCTCCACTTCCTATTCTAAATGTTGTAATTCCTATTCTTCTCCGTGCCAATAACCACACGCTCCACAGCTTCAGTGTGTTTATCTTCCATCTGGTTAACGGGCGTGTTATACATTCGCGCTCCAGTTCTGTACATCTCTCTAATGACGATAGTATACGAAGGCCTAGCGAATCTAGAATATATCTTTCTCTATCGATACGTGTGTTTTCTTTGCTTACATACGCGTAAATGGATTTATTATTGTAGCATACACTACAACGTTTCGATCTTCCTCTTCCATTCTGACAATATTAAACGTTTCGTGGTTGTAACCCGCTCAACAAGCAGAACTAGGATAAATTTCGGTTCTGTACTTAGAATCGAGAATATCCAGTTTGTTGTTATACGAAATTCGAGAGTTTATCCAAGATAAATTTAATAAAAAATAGACTTTGCAGTTAGTGTAGAGCAGCAGTTTCAACTCCGAAACTCTGGAGATGAAAACAAAATTATCGCGCCAACTGAAACGCGCAAAATAGGTGCAACTCATTATCCTTGCGTATCAGAATGCAAATATTACAGATCCAAACATATCTAAACTCCAAGTTCATCAATAAATTCGAAAGAATGTTCCTAATTTATCCTCCCACTCCGTATCTTATCTGTTTTATGTAATTTTCTAGTGATAAAAACTAAGGATAAAGTATGATAATGGGCAAGATTAGCCTGATTATCATACTTTATAATAATATATTGCAGCATTGCGTTTGAATACGAAAACTGAAAACGATTCTGAACTTTTGCTTTCCATGGGCAAAGTGTCCTTTCGCGTTTAATCGCATCCGGTAACAGTTAAAACACAAACAAAAAGAAACACTTAACAAAATGGCGGTAGATGATTTTTTTAGGCAACAGTGAGTAAAAACTTGTTACTTACTAAGACATCAGGAAGAGAAGAAAACAATACCACCAACGACAAGAAACTGGAGCACCAAAAACAAGCGATGCGTAACAGAAAACACGAAGATAAATAATTGGTTACGAAAAGAAGTGCATCTCAGGAATGTTCGGATTTCCGATAAAAACCCGCAAGAGTAACGCGGAAGGGAATTTTCCCTGAGTGTTAACGGATGTTTGATCATCGGGAATTCCTGATAATAGGCATCACAAAACGGCAAACGATGACTCATCGAATATATATTTTTTCCCCCTCCTCCCCTCTTTCTCGCCATTTAAAAATCCGATTCAAGGACGATTCGTATTCACTTTTAACTGGTTCTTCATAAAAATCCCGATCACGCCACAGAGCGTTAATTTTCGATTCAGACGAGGGGCGTCGCCTTACCACATTTTGTCTAAAAATTATACAGATCTATTTTGTCATTTGGACGCGCGACACAAGACCGTATTCGAACCCCACCCTATTGTGACGCCACCGAAACCTTTCTAATGGAAGCACGTTATTATATACAATTATTATTGATAGATCAGCATCTCCAGGGATAAATTTGTGTAGAAACTTCGACTCCTGACGTCCGACATACGCCGCGTAACGCCACTTTTCGACTAATTAAAGCGAAAAATACGACCGATCTCTTAACCTTATTCAAAATAAACAAAACACATCGTTAAAAGAGATCATTAAGCGATAAATTTTCGCATCGTCCCCTCCAGTAACTGCCCATGTCTCCCCGAAACTCTCTAGAGTATATATATAAAAAAAGGAGCGATACAATTGAGAAAGGGAGTTTTTCCTGTTAAAAAAAAAAAAAAAACAAGAATTCGGGTCAACTTATCAAACGAATCGCGTAAAAAAAAGAAAAAAAAGAAAAAAAACGTAAAAAACACAAGGAAGAATCAAATTACGGAAAATGCGATTAAAGTTTTGTTTCTTTATTTTTCTTAGAAACTCGTTTGACGAAGAGACACACTACTAATCGGTTAGAAGAGAAACACTACTCTGACGATTCGATTACTGAACTACATTAATCGGTTTCGAATTATCCCAGATTATCATCTGTCTAGAAAAATAAAATCCGATTTGCGTTTTATTTTGTTCTAACATCTCTAAGCTACTCGCGATAAAAAAGAAAACTAGGCGAGAAGTTTGAAAAATATCGCTCGTTGTTGCGCCATTCCCAAAAGGTAAGTTTTCTGTTTTTTGAATCCAAACTCCCGCATAACAGCAACGACTACGGACGATATTCCAAAATGTTTTTGTTTGCCAACCGTCGTATTTACACAATTTTTCCGAATTTGTACTTGTTACTAAGTGTTCTTGTTAAGAATATCAATAAAAAAAAAAAAGAATATATTTAAATCCGCTGTATTCTAGGAGACAGAATTTCTCGGAGGAGAAGATTCGTCAACAGCGCAATTTTTCTATTAAAGTTAATCGCGTTATTCTGGCTACTTAATTTCGGCTGAATTTTATTTATTGCTACACTGTAAAACCAACAAAAACGCGATCTCCACTGCCAAAATCCGGCTTAAATGGACGGAAAAAAACCCACCAGATGCGTATGGAAAAAAGGAGAAACCATTATTAATTAGTGTATTGAACTTCGACGTCAGAAAAACCGAAATTTTCTCGAATGAAACTGTCAACACGCACTCCTATCAGCGCGATTAATTTTCTCGCATTTGGTTTTTTTTCTTACATTCTACAGGTACCAGTTAAGCATCCTTTCTCTAACATCTGTTCCTCAAGAAAAAAAAAAAAGGTACGAATTTTCATCACGTACGTCCAGAAAAACGTCGCCATCTGCTTCTCCAACCAGTAACTATTTTGGCTAACTTTACACGAATAAATTTTTAATCCTAAAAGGAAATTACTGTAGAAAAAAATAAAAAAATAAAAATAATAATGAAAACTTTCGACTTACCGAGATCCATGGGATACAGTTGGATGTTGATATCCAGAATTAAATCCATTTTGAACGATTCGCTTTCGCATTGTAGACGACTCACTACATAAGGGGGAAAAAAAACAAGAATCCACATCAAATTTGGCAAAAATACAAATCTGGTTTTATGAAATTTTATTTCGAAGATAATCTGCAAACGTACAAAACTAAGAACTCGATATAAATCGATACAGAAAAAACCCAGTTATCAATTTATTACTATTCCGTTTTGAAAGGTGGCCGCCATGATGATCGTCTAACTCGTTAAATATTAATGTTCTGGTAATTCTGCTAAAAATTTTTAATGTTTCCTGAACAAAATTTGGATAAAGTAGCAATATTAGTATTAAAATAAATAAACAAAACTTGAAAGCGCGCAACTAACGATCTAACAGAAAATATCGACTTTCGCATTTTTCCCATCGCGCTAAACTTTTCCTCCATAGATAATTCCTATCATTTAACTTACTAATGTTGTGTGTCGGAATCAGAATTAAAAAAAAAATATATGTATATAGAAATATTCGTAGAAGTTTAAAAGTAGTCGCGCAATAAACATGGCACTACTTTATATCACACACTATACTTACGAAGCAGACTGGGGAAAATTGCGACCGCGCAAACTCAAATGTTTGCTAGAGAGAGTAGAAGAAAGTCCCCATTTCCGTTGCAAATCCGAAAACGTAGGTATTCTCGACTGTCGAATGCTTAAGGTGGGCGTTTTCGGCTCGTGGTAAAGATTACGAGACGAACGATGCCTACTCAATCATCTCTCTCTCTCCAGTAGCGAGGACGAGTTGTAAAAATTTTTTTTTTACTTCCGCGGCTGTAAGTATATAGAAAAAAAATATATATATTGCATTTTTCTCGTTCCACGTGCATCCTCCGTAGTCGGTCGATCGGCAGTTTATGTACTGCCAGGATACGCAGGAAAGAAATCTCACTCACCGAGTAAAGGTCACAACTGCCGCAGCACGACTCTACACAGCTGCAATGCAGCCAAACCAAATACCGATGATGAGAAGTGGACATCTTTTCTAGTGCAAACGACTCTCTCTCTCCAACCCCTCAGCATTTTTATACCGTGCATACCGACCGGATGCTCGACTGCAGGAAAGGGTGAGGTTGTTTATTTTAACAACCCGTACTGTTATCGAAACTTAACTAACTTCTCCGTCCCCTAGATCCTACCTACCCACGCTATATATAGGGAATAATATCGTTTCCGTTCTTTAAAAGTCGTTTCCTAAGTACGTGCGGACGACGGTCACCAGAAAAACATATTTTGTCCGCGCCCCGTTTTAATTTTGGAAGGCAGGAAGTACTTTAAAAACGGGTTCTGAACTCCGCAACTGACAACGTCCGTCTTTCGCGCGTAGATGGGAAAAAATAGTGTTAAGTAGCGGTTTAAAAAAAACAAAAAACAAAAAAAAAAACGATTCGCATCGTGAAAACAGGTGGTGCCAGCCAAACGAGACATCGCATACCGAAGAAAAAGAGCGCATCCGCCTTATTTGGCATCGCTTTACGCTCTATTTTTACGGAGCGCAAACTGTTGATGGCGCGCTAACGTCTTAATTCTTCGCCGATTATACTGCAACGTAACACTTTTTTACAAAGCTGCCAAAATCCGTTTTAAACGACATCGCATACGCGTAATTAAACGATCTGTTGAAGCGCGTTACGTAGATTTAACGACGACAATAAATAACCCGTCTTTTAAGCGACGGTAATTATCGCAAGGTCTTTCAAAGCGCGACGATTACGTCGCACATAGTGTCGCCATCGAATTTACGCGCATTTCTCGATACTTAGTTTACGCGTATTATCGCGAAGGATCTTGTTTCTTTTCTTACTAAAAAGTTATTATCTCGTTAGCGAGAGGCAGTCGAGCTTTAAAGACCCCACACAGCCTACAAGCTGATAGGCGTTAATAAGCCAAACTGGTTTTTAAAGGCAGTTATTCTAAACTCGTAACGACTTTCTACGCATTTTGGAACCGCCTAAAATGCCTTTATAACCTTAGGATGGCACAAAAAAGCTGTGGCGGGGGGTCGAGACAGTCTGAACGCTAACTAGCTTAGAATGTGATAATAAGGCACCAATGTTTTACGTGGTAGAACTGCACGCAACGATGAATACGTGGCCTTCGCCGTTTCGAAGAAACTGCCTAAGAACGATACAAGTTGACAACAAGGATCTTTAATTACACAGCGGGAGAATGCGTAACCTTGACGAGACGAGACTGGAAAAATGAATTAGAAACGGGAGGAAAACGTGACGTCATCGACTCCCGAAAAAATAAAAAAAATAAATAAAAAATAAGAGCCGCGCATCACTTTCGGTCTGTAATTAAATTTTATTTTTAAAAATCCATGCTGTCATGACTGACTGAATAAAGAAAAATCTCTCCAGCACGTCATCGGACAGCACTTGTTGAAGACAGCGAGTGGATGATGATGACCGAAAATTATGTCAACATCCTCCTCCAGAAGTTGTGAATTTGTCGCAGTTTGATACACGCTAATTCTGGCCAACAAAATTCGAGTTTTCGAATAATTACACCGGAAGGAAAATTATCTAACGACGACACTACCTTTCCGCCAATTGGATAAACAATACGTTCTCGAATCGCTCCAAACTTCCTCCTGGATAAATCGATCTAAGACACTAATTAAATACATAAAAATAGTATCGGAGAACAATTATCCTTTATTTAATTTGTCGTTATTACGAACTTGGCAAGACCATGGCCACAAATTTCTAAACGTGGGGTAGTAAATCGGAACATCCGGAGAACAATTACACACTTTTAGTACGGGATCCACTCGACAGATGGCGGGATATTCGCACGCCGGAGCAAACAGCAGCAGCAACACTTTCGGCAAAACTTGTGTTGGTGTGTTGCGTGTGAGTGTTGTGCTGTATGTGCTGTGTGTTGTGTTGTGTTGTGCTGTGTGTTGTGTTGTGTTGTGCTGTGTGTTGTGTTGTGTTGTGCTGTGCGTGTGGTGTGTTGTGCTGTGCGTGTGGTGTGTTGTGCTGTGCGTGTGGTGTGTTGTGCTGTG
>WUQG02058469.1:0-10074 GCA_011317285.2 Androctonus mauritanicus | reverse complement strand
AAATTTGGTTATAATGACTCCTGTAATAAGAGTCAGTCAGTGACTACTGTACTTGGCTTAGAGTCACTGCCGTGCCTGTTGATCTATACAGTATACAATGTCTTTAGAAAGTTTTTTTTTTCTGAATTTGCCAACAGAAATCATTGATGATGTCGTCAAAATCGATTTCACATAAAAATTTCTAGTGCCACTTTATTAATTCATTTTCTATTATTGTTCAGTTAAAAAAAATTAATTTTCCGGGGGCCCTAAATTATTGGGGGCCCCAGGCTAGTGCCTAGTTGTGCCTATTGGGTAATCCACCACTGTATCTGAGACAGTGATAGACTGGTATAGCGAAATCGTATATCTAGAAATGCATATAAGACGTTAATACGATCGATGAATCGATTTTTATTAATTTGTTATACATCACTGTTACCTAATACTGATCCAATTTTAAAGAAAATCATTATAAGAGGACATAATTTCATTATTTTTTTCAACTTATATTATTATTATTAATAGTAAAATTTTAATCTTAGTAAATATAAATACAAATTTCCATTAGAGAAGACAAAAAATGTAGAGCTTTAACCAGGAAATGCTTCTCACTCATCATCCATGAATTCCTTTTATTTTACCATATCAGTGATATCGATTTGATTTCAATCATTTTTAATAAATTTAATTCTATTGTGAACTATATTATATTGAATTTAATTTAAATCGGATGATATTTACACGAGGCATCATACTTTCTGGTTAGAGATAGCCATCGATGGCTCTAATGCATATACTGTATATTAGAATACAGTATTTTGAATTTTTTTTTTATTCTGAAATGGAAGAATTAAAAATAAATTGGGAATTTAATTAAAATTGTTGATTTGCAAAGCATTCTAAAAACTATTTAGTTAAGTTTGTACCTGTAAATTAAAAATAATTAGGTCCTATATTTTATAATAATAAATTACTTTATGGCAGATGTTACTATTCTATTAATGTACAGTTAAAAGCATGTAAAAATAATTGCATACTCTACTGCATAAGAAGACAGTGTACAATTCTTTTTACAAAGATTAGAGCATGTGACTCTCTGTATTTAAAAAATAAATTCTATATTGCACTACACTGCGCATTTTTTCAATATTTTTAAAGCACAGAATCACTTTTTCGAGCCTTTATATATTCTATATTTTAGTCTATGATCATTTTTTTTCTCATTCTAATAATAAATATTTGAAAAGCTGATAAACTTTTTATTATGATGCCATTAGAAAAGATAATTCTTATATTCTGCAGTCTACACTAGTTAAAAATTATTCACAGTTCATATTTTAAATGTAATTTTTTGTAATGTAAAACATCGAATTATTTCCATTATATCATCTCAATTATATGATGACTTAAAGTTTTGTAAATCTCATTTACAGGCAGAGGCGTAACTAGGATTTTAGCGCTCATGTCAAATATATAGCTTGGCGCCCTTGGACTGTTCTTAAGGCGAATTTACAATATCCCTTAAGAGATTCTGGCGCCCTTGGACTGTTCGCCCTTGGCAACTGCCCAAATGCCAATGCCTAGTTACGCCTCTGTTTACAGGGCATGTTTTAAAAACAGGGATATTTCCGAGACGAAGTAAGTTCTTTATTATACTCTTGAGATATTTCGAGGACATCGTTCAGAAATCAATGACGTCTGATAGCTTAATATATTCAAAATAAAGCAAATGAAGGAATAAATTAATGCAGACAGATTTCTAGATAATTTCAGGATTAAATAATTAGATTTAAATTAAATGAATTTAATCTCTGAATTAGTTGGATATCGTAATTTTATTTATTATTTGATATGCCATAATAAAAAAAAGTAAAAAAGACTAGATGGGATCTTGTAACCTAAGTTTCGTTCAATTATACTCCTAGTCAGTTTATATCGCTGATTTATTACATCATCAGCTGCCTCAAAAGTTCTAAAAAGTAAATGTTTTCGAATCGATATTTTCGCGAGATCAACTTATCAATTATTCAAGAAAATGCGACATAACTTGCCCCATCTTTCTATAAATAATTGTAATCTTCTCGATCAACAGAGCAAAGTTTGTCATATACAGGGTTGTTCAACTCACTGGTGAGCATATTATCTTACTGTATTTAATTTTTTTCACTATTTTCAATACAAATTTATTTATTAAATCACATATATTATCTGTGTTGTATCCATAATTATTTAAATAATTCAATTATACCTCTAAATAAATTGCTATATTGGACTACTTCATTAGAACTATGCTGTAATGATTCCGTATAGCGCTAATTCAGTTAATATTCCTATTTTCAGGAACGAATTCACAGCATTAAACCGAACACGATTGTTCAGATAATACAATTACAAAACTGTATTTGCCAAATTTTTTATTTTGAACATGGATCCATGATTTTGAATAATAATTTAATTTACATATTTTTAGGCTATAATTTGGCTAATTAGTAATTTTAACTGGACATTTTTGTCAGCACGAATATTGAAATTTTTGTTCGACGTTCGAAAAAATTTAACGTTAATCGAAATTGATAAATGAATTTTTATCGAAAATGACCGAAAACGACAATTTATTGAGAGAAACAAAACAAATCATTCGATCTATTTTACTTTCTTGGCCTTCGAAAATAACAATTGAAGAATTATGTAAGGATTATCGAGATATAAACGGTAAAGATCTCCCATATAAACAGTTAGGTTACAAGTCAGCCATTGAATTTATCATGAATATTTCGGACGTAGTTCTTATGGAATGGATGAATAACCTCAATGATTTTGGACTATCTGCAATTGCTGACGATACAACTCAACATATAAAAGATTTGGTCGAGAGGCAAAGAACATCTACCAAACGTCTTGTTAGAATGAAGAGAAAAATCAATTTCCGTTCAAAACCTCGTTTCAAGAATTATTCTGCATATTCAGGTAATATTTTTACTAAATCGAAAATTTCTCCGATTTATTTAAAAAATAAGACACGCAGCAAGACAAAGTTTAAACCTGCTACACAGAATGAACCTCGCCATTTTGTTTCTGACCAGATAAGAAAACAAATTATAGAATTGTTACAATATCATAAAGATGGATTAAAATTAGACGATTTTTTGATAACTTTTAAAACATACTTTAAAAGAGATTTTCCTTTAGAAAGTTTAGGATTCGATACACTGAAAGAATGTTTAATGCATATTCCGGAAACTGTAACATTGAAGGACGAGAGACCATTTTGTTTTGTACAACTTAATTCATGTTTACATAATTATTTTACTGAAAATACTTTTTCTAGAAACTGGAAAACTATAGATCCAAAATTAAGTACTGAATTTGAATCGGAAATAAATTTTAAGAATTCTAACGATGATTACAAAACTATGGATGATAAGAATATTCGTAGTTTCGAAATGCCAAAAAGTTTCTGTAACTCGTTTAATGAAAATACGAATTTCGAACGAGATTTTTACAATATTTTAACATTTCAAAAGAATGCAGATGAAAGTAATTTGCAAAAATCACAAGAAAATTCTAATTTGAGAAGTAATTCAATGGCAAAAAATTTCGAAAATACCTCTAAAGGCGAAACGACGTTTGAAAGTAGATCAAAATCGTTTCTAAATATTTCGAATCCTGATACAATATGCAATTTGTATGAAAGTCCAGAGAAAATTTCCAATATATCCAATTTAAAAACGTGGAACTGGAAAGATGTGATTAAGGAAAAATCGGATAATCTACAGAAAAGTATCGAATCAACAATTACAAACATTAATCTTTCGAATTCATATGATACCGAGGCAAATTTGACATATGAATCGGATAGTTTTGGCAATTCATTCAAACAAAAATTTAATAAACCAATATTTGAAAACAAAAAATTGAATATTATATCAGATGAGATGAAAGAGGAATTTCGACAAATTTTATCTTTATATCGAAATGGAATAAAGTGTTCTAATTTTCTCAAAGAATATTACTTAATTACAAGAAAGCAGTTAGTAATTTCAGAATATGGCTTCCAAGATATCATGGAATTAGCTTTATCGTTTCCTGAAATATTTAGAATCTGTGATACGAATGATAGTAAAGATGATTGCTTATTATATCCGTCAGGTGAATTTAAATCAAATAAGTCTCATTTTTGCGGATCTGATTCTGTCTCTAATTCTTCGTCAATCCATTCAATTTTAAGTGATTCGTTAAAAACAAATATCATGAATATAATATATTATTTAAAGAAAATATCCTTAGAAGACTTTGGAAAGATAAATAAAAATAAATTTCACATGAAACTTCCATGGGCTTATTTAGGCTATGACAGTGTGGAATCTTTTATGATCGATTTATCAGATATAATTCCTTTTAAACTGTCACTCGATGGTTCCACTCTTCTCATGTCTTTGAATTATAAAAGTTGGCAGCCTACGGAAACCATTAATCTTTTCGAGATGTCGAATGGAATTCCATCAGATTCTGTAATTCCAGGTGAAACTTACATGTCCCAACCGCTTCCAGAGATTTTAACACATTATGTACCAATTTATGTCTCTGATATAGATGATCCTAGCCATTTTTGGATACAACTCGGAGGAAATACAACATCCGAAGCCTTAGAAATTCTTATGGAAAATCTTCAGGCAGTATACGAAGGTGAAAAAAGTAATAAATATAAGATGCCAGACAAATTTTTTGCAATAAATAATATATGTGCTGCATTGTGGCCCGTAAATAATCAATGGCATCGTGCTCTGATAATGGGAATTCCTAATAAAGATTACGTCGAAATTTTGTATGTGGATTATGGAACGATTTGCAGTGTCCCTAAGCAATATGTGAGACTTTTGAAAAAAGAATTTTTAATTCTTCCATCTCAGGCAATTAAAGGAAGATTAAGTAATGTCCAACCATTTAACACGATGCAATGGTGTGAGAAAGCCAAAGAGAGATTTGTAGAATTGTGTAATGATCAGCCATTAATGGCTTTGGTAACCAACGCCTACTTCGAAGAGAGAATATCTGTTTGTCTCTGTAATGTTATGGGTAACGAAGACATACACATAAACGATATTTTAATCAAAGAAAATCTAGCAAAACTTGTCTTAGGTTCTAAGAATTCTTTCTTCAAAGAAAACAAATCAGATTTACATTTAAATCTGTTTTCTAGTTCAAATTTGAACATTAAAAGTGATAAAGAATTTAAAGAAAATGAGACATTCTATAAGGAATCAGAAAAAACAGTGGAAGAATTTGAATATAGTATAACTAAAATTATGCTGGAAGAAAATTACAGAATCCATATCATAACTTTAAATAAAAAATTATATGTCTGTAGTGAAGATATCGCTTCCTTGTTTAGAAAATCAAAAAATATAGAGAAAATGCTATTAGCCAAGAAAGTTTTAATACCATACATTACTCTTCGAAAATCTAATTGTGAAAGATTATTTGCGGAATTAAATAAATACAAAGTGAAAGAAATTAAAGATTCTGATATTATTATTATTTATCGATTTGAAAACATAATTGACATCTTGATTTATTTAGAACATCCTTCTCAGAATTTAATGAACGATATCAGCATGGAACTGAAACTATATAATATTGACTCTATGTCCATTAGCGAATTAAAAGATATTTTTCAATATGAAAGTAAGAAACGAAGGAATATTTTTCAGCAAATGTTTGAAGATAATGTTTCTGAAGACTATTTTGTTGAATTACAAAGAATCGAAAATTGGCTTCAATTAATCATATTGAAAATAAAGAATTTTGTCCAAAAGTAAAAAGAGAAATTTGAGCTTTCCTTTCTAATTGAAAGATAATATGTTTCACTTTTATAGATGATTTGGATTTTAAAGTTCCTCTACATATTTTAAATACAGTAAATAGAATTTTATCAATAATATCATTTTTCAAATATTACCAAGAAATTTAAATAAGTAAACAAAAAAATATATGACATGATAAATTATGTTTAAAGTATTTTAAAAAATCATATTTAATTAATGATTAATAATTGGAAATTATTATGTTTTATTTTGACGAAATTGTTATGTTTTATCGAAATTAATTTAAACTAACCTTTAATATATTGTATGCTTAAATATGTTAAAAAATATAGAAAAGAAGTGTATAATTTTATTAAATAAATTAACTGTTTATATTTGAATTTAATTTATTGTCAATTTTTGAATAAAATTTATGTGTGCTTTTTTTCAGAAAAATGCTATATACTGTATATATATATATGTTACAATAAAAGTGATAAATCTGGTGATTATGCATAATTGCCGGTTATTATGTAATCACCAACGATTTTGGTAAAAGTGATAATTTTTTCATATATTGCGAATTTATCACATTTGCCGGTGATTATGCATACTCGCCGGTTCGTAATGGTAAATATGATAAATCGTACTTAATTAATCAAATTTACCGGACATAATGCATAATCGCCAGTCTAAGATGATAAATTTCATAAGATACATTCTCATTAAGTAATGAAGTGTTGGCATCGTTTTCATTTATAATAAGTTTAAGTGATCAAAGAAAATAAGATCTCACTCGGCTCAAGAAATAATCGCAAATAAAGATGCTGAAATTAGAGTTGACACCCGGATAAAGATGTCTATAAAGCTTGAACATGCTAGCCCGATATTTTGTATGACAAAACAAGAAAATTATGTTTTATTGAGATTGAAATCGTAAATGAAGATTTGTTAACAACAGTTGAAAATGAAAAAAATGAGGAAATATGAATTAATAGCATATGAACTGAGTATGACATAAGTACCAAATAAACATAATTATCTATACTTAGGATAGTATTGAAATAACTTATCACAAATATCATATCAGAGCTATCGATTTGTCTTTAAACGTAGAAGTGTACATCCAGACTCGTATCCTCAAGAAAACTGGAAAGCATCTTCGTTGAATCACGGATTTGACGAGGAAAATGTGGAAGACGACGTGGAAAACGTACTGAAACGTTTAGAGATAATCGAAGTTAAAAGTAAATGCGTGCTAAGAGGCTGTTAGAAAAGTAATCCTATAATTAAATTATTAATTGAAACAACAGAAAGGTGAGAAATTTCATGATACCAAATTTGTAAACTATATTTTGGAAATTAAGAAAAATCGCTTTAAAAATATATTTAGTGATATTTATCAAACTTACCAGATTCATTTGGAAATTATACATAAGTTGGTAAAAGTGAGAAATTTTGGCATATTTATTAAATTTATCAATTTCATTTGGGAATTATGTAAAATCACTGGTAAAAGAAATTTAATGAAATTTATCAAACTTACCAAGATGATCGGTTATTATGCATAATAACTGGCGATTATGTATAATTATTAGCAATTTATGTACGCTTTTTTTCAAAAAAATGCTATGTATACTGTGTATATATATGTTACAATAAAAGTGATAAATCCGGTGATTATGCATAATCGCCGGTTGTTATGTGCTTACCAACGATTTTGGTAAAAGTGATAATTTTTTCATATATTGCAAATTTATCACATTTACCGGTGATTATGCATACTCGCTGGTTATTAACGGTAAATATGATAAATCGTACTTAATCAAATTTACCGGACATAATCACTAATTAATCACTTTTACCATAACATATATGTATATATTTGAACAAAAATACACTTTTCTCCCACCATTCTCGAAGTATCTATTAAATCGTCGATTCTCATTCTTTAATATATGTTTCATTGGTTTATATTCTTAATATATTTAAAAAATGAAAAAAATTATCATAAATGGTATATACATTCATTAGTTTTTCATTTATGTTGATAATTAGTTGAATTTTAGAATTGGTTTTCTAATAATTTAAACAACTTTTTGATGCTACATATTGAATAAAATATCAAGATGAAAGTCAATACTAATTGAGTGGATACAAAATATGGACAAACAGAATTTTATTTAATTTATAATTTAGATTATATATTAAACTGAATTTTCTATAGAATTTTAAAGAGAAAGAAGAAAATAATCATATTATTTTCTTCTTTCCCTTATAATATTTTGTTTTTGCATATATAAAGACTATTTTAAATTAATTTCCATCCATTAAAATAAAACAATAATTTCTAATTACATATCAATAAATTAATGTGATCTTTTTAAAAATACTTTATCATGTAATTTTTTTTATTTAAATATCTTGATAATATTTTAAAAATGGCAATATTGATAAAATTTTATTTGAAATTTGATAACTAATTTGACTAAAAGACTAATAATTAGTTCATATTAAGAAGAAGAAACTTTTTCAGAAAAATTTTGAAACAAATGAATCAATAATTTTATCAGATGAAACAATAATATGAATTCAGATAATATTAAAAAAATACTATGTAAATCAAATTAGTATTACAATATATAAAATTATATTAATGTATAAAAATGCATTAAAAATTTTGTGGATTTGTTTTAAATCAAAAATTTAAAAAAATCATTTTCTCCATTTTCAATACTTTTATAGTGAAAATAGTATTGTAGTCTAAATATAAAGCAGACAAAAAACTGTTTATATTTTAATAATCTTATATAATATCTCAAAATTTAGTATCATAATCATTTCATAATTATGTCTTACTTGTTAGTTATTAATTAGTTTTCGAAAATATAAAAAAATAACTGAACAAACATAAAAAAATAGCTGAACAAATATAAAAAAATAGCTGAATGATAAAACATAGTAATATTTTTTCTTATAAATAATTATTATAAGAAAAAATTAGGATTATTTATAAGAAAAAATTTTACTATGTTTTATCATTCTGATCGACTAAAGACTAGTTTAAAGTGGAAAAAAATTCATCTAAAAATAATTTTTTAAAATTTATTGAAAAATTTTCTTTCAAATTATTTTTTGGCATAGAAATATCTCCACTTAAAAATAAAATTATGTCTATTCTTTTAAAAACTGATGATAATTTATGTATAACTTTTTATTATAAAATATTTAATGTTGTTTATTGAAAATAAAATAAATACAATTTTTTTTTATCCTAAAACAATATTGAGAGTTAAAAAAAAAAAAAAAGAGATAGATTGAAATATCTTATAAAATAAAAATGTTATAAAGAATTACATGAAATGTGTAATACAAATAAGTTCATTACATCATTATTTTGACAATAAGACCATATATAAAATAGTTACAATTAATTTCAGTATATTTAAAAATTAACATGCATAGGTTACATAAAAAATTAATTTTTGTTTTCAAAAGTTGTCAACTTACTGGTTAATACAAAAATATCTTCGTGTTTGCTTGGATTACCACCTACGAATGTAAACAGATTTATAAAGCATGTACATGTTTATAAGCTGAAGATTTTAAAAATAGTATTTGAAAAATTGAAAAAAAAAAAAAAAACTCTACATATCAAAATACTGGCTGTCAAAAACACTACTGCAAAATTGGAAAGATTATAAAATTAAGCATCTACTTAACCATATTTAGTAAAATTAATCGAAATATATGCTCAGCTATTTTTTTATATTTTCGAAAACTAATTAATAACTAAGACATAAGCTTAATTATGAAATTATTATGATACTAAATTTTGAGATATTATATATGATTATTAAAATATAAACAGTTTTTTGTCTGCTTTATATTTAGACTACAATACTATTTTCACTATAAAAATACTGAGAAATTAATTTGTTTTACTATTTACTGTACAGTATATGAAAATTAATTTCCAGTTAGATAATAAAATAGATTTCTTACTGAAAAATGCGAAAAAAAATTGCTTGACAATATCATTGTAATTACTTTTCTATTAAATCTAATATAAATATTATATAAAGTAATTATATAAAGTATAGAAAGATTTATATTATAAATCTTTTTTTATATATAAGATGTTTTTAGTATAAGTTTTTTATATCAAGAGGCACGGCAGTGACTCTAAGCCAAGTACAGTAGTCACTGACTGACTATTATTACAGGAGTCATTATAACCAAATTTCAACTCGCTGTAACTTTGGTCCTAATTTAAATATTATTAATC
>WUQG02058458.1:0-10075 GCA_011317285.2 Androctonus mauritanicus | reverse complement strand
GGGGGTATCACTATATTCAGGAAGACATACTCTACAACCCTATTAAGTTTCATCAAAATCAGTGGATTCCACTTGAGAACCTCTCCTTGTAAGTCAAAGAGGAGTTTAGTTTCAATTTTCAGAATCTAACCCCAATGTGTAAACAACGATCTACTGTAAAGGAAATATATTCAATTAATGAAATAAAGTTAAAACAATAAAACTGACATCATAATCCAAGATGAAAAAACACAAGAAAATGTTAAATTACATTAGCAATTTTATTTTTTTCAAATTTATATCATTGATTAAAAATAGCTATTTTAAAATCTTTGAAAAAGTATTATTACAAAATGTGTATATTTCTCTTAAATGCAGCATTTTTGGACCTATATTTATAAGAATTTTTTGTTATTTTTATATAAGAAATTAATGGTTTGATTTTGTCTCAACAATCATGGGATATCTTGAATATACATACAAGATATTAATATAAAAATTTTTATATAAAATATGATATTATAAACATTATATATTGTTATATGATCAGAAAATATCCAGAATACTTAATTATGTGATATTTATAGTATATAAGGAGATATATCTCGATTTTGAATAAACATTTCCTTAGTACAGGCATACCACAAAATTATATCACCTTAGATTTCAAAATGAGGCCATATATTGAAAATATCCATCGAAGAACATGCAGTCTTATCAATGCATGTAATGCATCGCAATTGTCATATGCATATATAACATAATGAAGCATTTATAACAGAGAAATACTGTTGGTCTTATTTTGAAAAAAAGCTTTTTTTTTTGAAAAACTTACTGTTGAAGAGCCATAACTCCAAATTAAACACTGAAACTTTGGGGAATGACAGTTCAAAATATACATACATCCAAAGCACCATAAGTTAAAGAACCAAAACTTGGGGTATGACTATATTTATATATTTTTAAAAATAAAATAATAAGTAAATATCTTACTTCTTTTCCTTCCAACTTTTTTTGTTCTTGATAATGAGTTATTATTTCACTCATATTGGTATCTAACACCAATCCTCCCATTACAAATTCATTAAGTATATAATGAACCTTCAATAAAATGAATATATATATATGAAAAACATTATAAATAAATTTATATAATTTCAACTATTTTATATTCAAAGTTTAATTATGTGAAAAATTAATTTTTTGAAATAAAACTTCAGATATTTTATAGATAAATTTTTTTAATTATTAAATATTATTTTATAATAAAATGATAAAATAATCATTAAGATTATTGATTAATTATGATTTAAGATATTTGAGATAATATTATAATTATTATTTCAAGTATCTTAAATGATTTATAATTGTTCAATGCCAAAACATTTTTATTATGTAGCAGTTATGTCATGATAACTATACTTTTAAATAATCTGAGTATTATATCAGAAGATAGCTCTATTTTAAATGAAATTTCAAAAATAATACTTGAATATAAAAGTAAACATAAAACTTTTGTGTTAACTAACTGTAACATAAAAACTAAAACGTTTCTACATTATAGGTGTAGCTAATTCAAAATATATTAGTATCTCAAATGATTTATAGTTAAATATATAAAATTTATATCAAGTTCCCAATTTTATCATGAAGAGTACAGTAAGACACTCTATAATATGCTTGATCTCCACTTAGTACACTTTAAGAAAAATTTCAAATCCAAATTGCTTAGCTTCTAGTAGTCCAATTTTGACCAAATTTTCTTTGTTTGATTCATCTTCCCCAAGATCTTATGACTACAATGAAAAAAATTTACTTGCATACTCTGTTACTCCCTCATTTGCATAAAAAAATGCATTTCTAAACAACAATAAAAGGTAAGCAGGGAGTACAGCACAAATTACTGATTTAATATAGATGGAATTGATCTTAAAAGATGCCTAAAATGTTAAATTGAATACAGATCATCATCATATTTTAAGTACCTTCAATAATTCTTGAGATATTTACATATTTATCAGACCAAGCAATTTTTTTTGCAAATTTTTGTCCTATTTTTAGGTTCTGTGCACCCAAACTTATACAAGGCTGATAAAAATATCACCATAATTATGATTTTATGTCACTCTATCTGATTTGATGGTTTGAATCAGGACTTCATACCAGAACCAAACCAAAAAAAAGTTATTTTTTCCAGAACAAAAACTGGACCTGAATTGGAAAAAAAAGAAGGTTTTATTTTGTTTTCAACTTGGTACATGATCATGATACATATGCATGTTAGCTTTATCTCATTCCCATTCCTGCAGTTGTCAGGAATCAGTTCACTATGAGTTGAAGCAAATAATGCTGTCCAATCTGTTCTGTGATGGGACTCCTTTTTGTAATTACAGAGTCTGCAATGTATCATTGAGTCTTCATCCTTTCATAGACATGATTCATAAAAAAATGACTTGCTGCAAACAGAGTCTGTGAATTTTGATATATATTAATGTAACTTTCCATATGCAGAATTTAAGGTTTTGATCGGTGGTTTAGTACTGATATCTTGATTTATTGTTAAAATTCATTTCGGTTTATGAAATTGTAAAACATGCAGTAATCAATGAGATATCATTTTATATATGTTTATTTTAAAAGAAAATAATAAAATGCTTTGAATTATTGTACAAACTTTATTTTTAATTGAAATGTAAACATATAAAAAATTGAAAAATTGATTTTCAGAACTAAACCAAAAACAAAAAAAAGCCTAATTTTTTTTTAAACGAAAACCAGAACTAAACCAAATTTTTTTTTTTAATTAAACTGGAACAAAAACTGGAATGAAAAAAATATGGTTTAAAGCTCTGATTTGAATCTTTATCAGCAATGACTGTTGAGCTATGTTCTAAAAGTTAAGTAACATGACATCATGTTACATAATTTTTATCACAACTCAGCAATCACTTAGCATGTAAACTTTGGACATAGTACATTATATCCTTCTCAGAATTCACTTCAAATTGAATGTTTATTGAAATTCTCCAGTTGAACAGATGATGATATATATATATATTTATTTAGTCAAAAAGTTCAAAAATTCCCAATATGCCATGTTGTAGTTAAGCTTTTTTCAATTTTTTTTTTTTTTTAAATTTGTCTTTTTTCCTGATAACTATATTGCTTGAGAACTTGAATTTAAATGCAAAAAATAATAATGATGATTAACTTTTTTAAAGTATGAAATAATGATTAATATATAAAACAAAATAAAAAATGAAAGTATGCAAATGAATAAATTACAATTACTTTTTACTTTAAAAATTCTTTCAATATATAAATACTATATATATTTAAGAATCATAATATAATTTCAATATAAAAAAATGTGAATATGAATTACTTATCAAAAGAATTTTTGAAATGATATAAAAGTAATTGTTTTTTATATTCATAAACATAGTATTCAAAATAAGATAATTTCTTTGAAGTATGAAATAAGGATGCATTTAATTGTTATTATTGTTTTTGCATATAAATACAAGTTCAGAATAGGAAAATGAACCTATATAGCTTTCAAGCAATATAGTTTATTGTAGAAAAAAGATAAATCTAAAAAAATAAATATAAAAAATGAATAAATTAAAATAAAAATTACTTTTATTGATATTTAAAAATAATGTTGAAAATAAAAGTTTCATTGGGACTCAAACTTGGATTATTTACAGCAATATCAGTTATGCTGCCAATGCTATTTGAACAAATTTGAATAAGAATAGCTATTTTTTTGCCACAGCATGGCGCTATCGATTGGCGATTATGTTTGTAGAGCGTGTTTGAAACCTATAGTTACGAATGAAGATTTCTTACAGTGTTGTGGTAAACCAGATCATTATTATCATCCTGTTTGTGCACAGATTCCGGTTCATCAGTTACGTAAGATGAGTGAGGTTTCGAAACTGTCTTGGAAATGTAGAGACTGAGGCAGAAATGGAATTAGGTATTGAAAGTGCGGAAAAAAATCCAGATTTGAATACAGAACATGCTTATAACTTAATCAAAGGTATTGTTAACACTGAACTTAACGCCTTTAAAGGATGTTTAATGGATGAAATAACGAGACTTTTCAGAGATATGATTAAGACTAACAATACTTTAAATTGTGAAAATATAGTTTCTATGTATCTTGACGAAATTGACAAGCAGTTCAAATACTTATCTATTTCCATTGAGAAATTGGCCAGTAAAGTAGAAATTTTTGATCAGAGAGTTGAAAGCTTAGAAGTTAGTATTGATAACCTATCATGGGCAGTTGAGGGGAGTGTAGTTAAAGTGAGAGAATTGGTTGATACAAATTATGGTTATGCCCAAAAGTTTGATGAGGTTCATGTGAAAATTGACATGATTGTTCATGATAATGTTCAGGAAAGAAATAGAAGTGTAGTGGGGGATAATCAGAATGGGAGAATAGTTGAGAAATGTGTGAATAGTTCTGACCTTGATAAGGTCAACAAGGAAACAAAGATGTCTTATGCTGATATTACTAAGGGATCTCATAATGTTATGGTTGCAAATTCGACAATGACTGGGGCAAATGGGGATGGTCATAAGGATAAGGTTAATGGCATTGAAATATTGAAAACAGTTTTGCCTTTGCATAACTTTACTAAATTGTTTGTCTCCAGGTTGCATCCCCAAACTACTGTTGAAGATGTTCAGAAATACATTGCCTTAAAGACAGATTGTACTGTCAGAATTTATAAGTGTCAGACTAAATATCCAAGCTACGCCTCATTCTGTATTTCTATTCTGGTAGATAAGGGTAATTTATTTATGAAGAGTGAGTTTTGGCCAGCTGGGTCAATTTTTCGTAGGTTTTATGCTAGTAATCTGGTGTAATGTAGACTGGTTGTCAAGTGCAGCTGATCAACAAAATGGTGATTATCAAACAATTGATAAGAATGTGAATAAAGATAATACACAGATACCAATCTGGGGTGTGTATTCATTCAAATAATGTTGTTGATGAAATTAGACATGAGTCCATTCAATCATCGTAGCAATTAAAAAACAATAGATCTTTATGCTGGAGTTTGAATTTGAAAGTTTTCTATCAAAATGCTGGATCTTTAAGGAACAAAATTGATGAGCTTAAATACATAATGGCCTTTGGTTATGACATTTTGTGTATAGCTGAGACCTGGTTAACTGATGATGATTTTGACATCTATAATTTGTATTCTTCTTTTGGATACAAGCTTTTAGAAGTGCATAGACAGGGAAGATGTGGTGGTGGAACTGTGATAGCAGTTAGAAATTCTCACTTCACTGTTGTCAACCTGGGTGAGTTTAGTGATGCATTGGTTGTTATAAAAATTGTAAATTTATACTTAATATTGGCTTGCATTTTTCTGGCTCCAGATGGTGTGTCTGATGAGAAGTGTCGAATTAATGAATCCTTGAAAAGAATTATTAATGGAAATAATAATTCTAACATTTTAATCTGTGAAGATTTTAACTATAGAAATATATCTTGGAATGATGGGATACCTGTCTTTGATTTTCTTTTTGAATATCAACGTATTTTTTTTGATGATATTTATTTACATTTTGGATTGCAGCAGGTTGTTCATTTTCCTACAAGGTTATCGAGTTTTTTAGATTTGATGTTTACAAATGTTTCTAATTGTGCAGTGGGTGCAACGAAAGGGTTTCAGTCGGATCATGAGGCAATTTTGTGTGCTATAGAGTTTGAGTGTTCGAGACAAGACAGTATCAGTAGTTATGAGACTCGTAATTGGAACAAAGTGAACTGGAATGGGTTGATAACGGAGGTTTGTAACTGTCCTTGGTATAAGATGTATAATAGTAGCATTGATATTGCTAAGGTATATGAGGATTTATATACTGGTTTTCATGATGTAATCGATAGATTTGTGCCAATTGGGAAAAAAAGGTTGAGGTTTCCACGTTGGATATCATCTTATGCTAGACAATTACGGGCAAGATATCATAGATGTTGTAACTTGTGGAAGAGATATGGTTATCTTTCTGATTACTATTAGAGTAAAAGATACAAAATGTATTTTGTTAATGCTATGAAACGTGATAAAAGATTGTACATCAGTAGGAATATTCTGACTAACAGGCGAAATAACAGAAGATTATGGTTAGTATTACATCATATAATGTATTCAAAAGTTAAGAATAAAAATTATATTTCTGACACTTTGTTTGATGAAGTTACGTCTGCATTCTGTGATAAATTAGTGTCTAAGAATATGACTGATTTTGATGTGCAGGAAGTGTCTCATGTTAGGGTTCGTATTCTAAATAAGGAATCGTTTGGTGCTTTGAGGGCAAAGAACCCGTTTTCTGCTGGTCCGAATGGTATTCCCATACTTTTTTATCAAAGGGTTATTCCATATGTGATTGACCACTTTGTATTTTTGTTTCAATTGACCCTGGAGATGGGTGTAGTTCTGAGGGAATGGTTAAATATAAAGTTAATTCCTGTGTTAAAGAGAGGAAAAAATCCTAATGATCCTAAGTCATATCGTCCTATTTCAAATACAAATGCATTAGTAAGGATATTTGAACGTATAATCTTGCATTATTTACAATTTCAGTATAAACATTTGCTTTATCCTGCACAGCATTATGCTGTTCAATATAAATCAACAATTACTAATCTGATTGATTTTACTACTATCATCTATGATAATTATGAAAAGGGATGTGAAACTCATACGCTTTTTTGGATGTACAGTCTGCATTTGACTCAGTAGACATTTCATTATTATATCAAGTGTTAAGAGATAATTATAATATTGATATTGTTTTAGTGGCTTGGATAATTAGATTTTTAAAAGATAGGAAATATCATGTTTTCTGTGATGGTAGGCAATCTTGATCAATTAAAGGTACAGGGTTCTGCAATTAGTCCGTCTTTGTTTGCATTATATATTGATCCTGTATTTCGTCTTGGGCTTTCATCTTATATATTGGGTTATGCAGACGATTTTAAGTTAATCAATTCTAATAGTAATCAGCTTGTTAGTGATTGTGATGTAATTGTGGAATGGATGAGGTCTATGAATTTGAAATTTGGTGCTGAGAAGATCGGTTATATGATTTTCAATTTACATGATATTCCACAAGAGTCCAGTTGTGCTTGAAGAACTTGGAGTCTCTGTTATGCCTAAGAGCTATCATGAAGATTTGGGTATCGTTTTTGATATTCGCCTATCTTATATGAAGCATATTGGCAAACAAATTAAAGCGTAGAATTGAAATTTCACCCGACGGTATTTATTTCCTGTGCATAGTTCTCGGATATTGAAAATGTGGTTTAATGCAATGATTATTGCAGCTATTAATTATGGTTTGGTTATTTATGCTAGCGCCTCGAATGTTATTTTGAGGAATATTGAAAATCAGTATTCGGCTGTTATTCAACTGTTTAATTCATGGATTGGTAGTGATAATATTTGCAGTGGCGGTAATTTAAGCAGTTGGCCAACATTTCAACAGTGTGTCATTAGTCAAGATATGAAATATCTCCAGAAATATATTGAAGGTTTGTTGGATTCTGCGAAGATTTATTATTGTGTTCCTACTTTTCATCTTAGGAAGCATTGTTTAATAAATGTAAAGAGATGTCGAACGACTAAAGTTAAAAGATCATTTTTCATCAGAGCTGCTGAAACTCATAACAATTTGGGTGTTTAGGTTTTATTTTTTATTTGATGGGGTTTCCAAGGATAAAATGTTGTTTACCTAGGTGTAAGAGAAATAAATAAATAAATATTTGAATAAACCTTTTAACAGAATTATGGTAATTAAAGGAAATGTCAAAAATCATAAAATTTAAAAATTTATTAAAAACAATTGAGTGCTATATCTAAAAATGTGCCAGATAAAACAATATATTGACTGCAGAATCATCTTGCAAAATCCTGCACAAATTGACTGGATTCCCTTGCCAGTATATTTTATATAAACACACTCAAACTGAAAATTATTATACAAATAAAAAGTAATTGTTGAATCTTATGACACAAATTGTATGGAACTATTCATGATTTATGCATTTATTCAAAGTACATGAAGAAATTTTCATATAAAATATAATACTATAACTCAATATAAAACATTTAAAAACATCAGGGTTCTGCTTTTAGTATGCAGAAAATGTCGACACAGTATTTGACAATATTAATGGAAATTCAATTTTATTTCTTTGCATGTCTAAATGGCTAAAATTGGCCAGTATTTCTAGCACACAATTTTCCCCCAATTTATGTATGGAAAAACATGAAAGCTTTTTTATATTTAAACTTCATGATTTTGAAGATTATTTGAATTTCTACAATAATGTATGTTATTGCTAAATTCAAATGACTGTTCAAAATTAGTAACATTTTTCAAAATATTTAAAACAATATGCAACTTAATATTCTATAAAAGATTAAATGTTCATCCCAATTTCAAATTTTTATTAATCCAATTGAGATGAGATCAATCTGAAATCATCTTTGGCAATCACAGAATTCAATAGCACCCACACCTAAATAAAACTTTAAGAAATTAATTTTAAATGAATAAGTATCTATTTTTATTATGACCATAATATAATCAAACTTCAGATCAAATTCTTATTATACTTAGCATTAAAGTCCAAATATCTATTCTGAATATGTGCCAAAATTTTAATGCTTGATCTTTATTTTCTTAAGAGTTATGACTAACAGATATAAATATATAGACATGGTCTTATTATTATAAATTATGAATATAATTAAACTGAAAAAAAATATATATATATATAAATCAAACTAATCTACAATTGCTATCTATATATTTAATATTTACAAATATAATTTACCTTGTCTATATGAAATATAATATCCAGTTCACAAACATTTTCAAAACATTTGTCAAGAGTTTCTACAAAAACCTGAAAAATTTTTAAATAATAAAAATCCTAAATCAAATTTATAAACATCTTAATTAAATAAGTTTAAAAATACAGGTAACCCTTGTATAACATGTTATTAGAGTCTTGTAGTGTAATCATGTTACATGGGACTAAGAATCAGTACAAAAAAGGGGATATTATGTTACAAAGATTAATAAAATTATATAATTTCATAATTATCAAAAATTTAATTTTTATTAAAATAGTAGTAATTGAAAAAAATGTTTTACAAACTGTGATACAAATGCTAGATAATAAAATATTCATCATTTTTCTTTATCACTAAATATATTCAAATGAAAATATTTTTTATTGCAAAATATCTTTACTTTCTGAATTTTCTTTTGCAGCATCTAGATTTCATATAGCTTCTGTTTTCTTTGTAAAAAATAGGTATTTTGATTTGTTTGTTTTTGATGATAGATGTTTATAAATTTTTTAATATAAAGCTAAAATTTACAGTTTCCTTTTGAACTTTCTGCTCCTTTCAGTTGAAAGATTTTAAAACATGAAAATATCCAAATAATTTTCTTTTTTGCATAAACACTTGGAAGTCAACAAGCAAGGAGTCGCAAACACAATAGAAATGTCA
Organism: Androctonus mauritanicus; assembly: GCA_011317285.2. NCBI lineage: Eukaryota > Metazoa > Arthropoda > Arachnida > Scorpiones > Buthidae > Androctonus > Androctonus mauritanicus. The sequence continues at coordinate 542 of WUQG02058458.1, read as the reverse complement.
AAAAAATACAACATAACAGCAGGTTTCCCTCTATACAGTAGCTCAAAAATATTTTGTTTTATCCAGTTTATAAAATTTTTAAATGTGTTAGAGAAATCTTGTTACATAAATACCATGTTATATGAGATTACTGCAATTTTTTTACCCATATTTCAGCAAAATCATGCTGCAGAAGCACTATGTTTTACAGAAGTTGCCTATACAGAGAAAAACATGATGTTATAAATTCAATACATTGATTTAGTTTAATTTTTTATTGAAAGATAGAAATTATATTTTTCATTTAGATAATATTTATAAAATTAGTATTGTATGTAATATTAGTCCATTCTTTCCTAAGTTCATCTTCAGTTCTAATATCATACATATTACAAAAGAATCAAACTTAGAACAACAAATTAAAATCAAAATTTTAATTTGTTGTTCTAAGTTTGATTCTTTTGTAATATATTTCATTAGCCATTGTCATATACTTCATATACTTCATTAGCTATTGTCATATACTTCATTAGCCATTGTCATATACTTCATTAGCCATTTTC
>WUQG02058447.1:0-10075 GCA_011317285.2 Androctonus mauritanicus | reverse complement strand
ATGCGATATTTGATGTTTTAATGTGACACATAAGTAGAATTCCCAGTTCTTAGACAGTTGGCTGCTGGTGATGAGAACCCCCACCACCAGCAGCCAAATGCAGCTCTACACTTTCGCAGAGAAATTCCACCTAAATAAAGCATAGTTACAATCTCAGTCTCTCACTATCGTTCTCACACTGGCTTTAGATGGATGACAAAATAACATTTAAATTATGTTTGCACTTATTTAATAATTAAAATTTAGGATTTAAATACTATTTGGACGGGGGCACCTAAAAATCGCTTCGAGGGCGCCAAAGTGCCGCGGGCACCATGTTGCCGACCACTGTATTAGATTATAAATTTTTGTTAACCTATTAATACACTAATCTTCTACTAACTTAGCGCTTAGAGATAAGCGCTGTTTTATGTTATCAATAAAGCGTTAATTGAAGCAAGAAGCAAGTTAACTGGTCGTCATTATTTTGTAAACAGATGATAAATCTTTTAACAATAGAAAATATAGTGTCCTGATTAACCGAATAATTCAGAAAATTTATATTATTCTGTTAAATAAGCATCACAGACTGGATTAGCCAAATGGAAATGCAGTTACTTTCCACCTAGAGGTGCAGCTCCTCATAAATTTTTAAAAATACTTATTAGATAGTTTCTACTTTTTCGAAATTATTCGGAATATATCCATCATCAATATCGAAGATTTAGTATATGATATAAATCAAAATTTATGATTGATAAGACCGCCTTAAATTCATGTTTCGGTGCGAATGCATAATTAAAACTGCCCCGCAATCAGATATTTATAAAACTTTCTAATTCTGTCAAAATACTTAAAGAATATAATATATAGAATATCAAAAGATATGTATTTTATAAAATGAATAAAAACAATTTTACTTGATATAACTATGTAGTATATAAACTTATTGAAATTTTCTGAAAGGTAAATACTGTATAAAAACATAATGCCTATTTGTACAATAAAAATGTTACATAGTAGAAAATTATGGTTTTAAAAATGATAGTTATGATTACATATTTTAAGTTAGACAAAAAATATAAATGTAACGGTTTACCATAAATACAGTATTTGTTTTAAAATATGCAGTCCAGTGTTTGTGATAAATAAGATGAAGAAAATGTGTTAAAAAGAGATAAAATTTTACAGTATTTATTCGCTTGCTTAAATTAAGTACAGTGTATATTAAGTTATTAAAATATATTTTTTAAAATTCTTCATGATTCATTTCATTCTTCATATAATTCGACATAAAAACATGATTCGAGCAGTTGCTTTATAAAATCCGTAATATTCCAATGCTATGCTAATAATTTTGCTGAAATTTATAGATATAAATTTCCAAAATTATTTTTATACGCTGTTAATAGCCATCTTGAAAAAAACGATTCATTCACTTAAACTTATTGAATTATAATTATTCATATTAAAAATTCTAATATGTTGCTGCTATTGGCAAAAAAAAAAAAAAAACAGTAAAACAGTCTAAGTACAGTGCTGAATCTAAGCATATCTTATTAATGTAGTGTACTTTAATCATTGTAAAATTGTTTTTACTGATGATAAAAAGTAAAGATTATTTTTAATAAATTTAAGTTAACAATGTGTAGTCATTACTAATTATAAAAATGTGATTATTATAAAGTAATTAGGCCTACTGTAGTTATTTTCTTGTTTGATTCAAAACATGGAAAGTACAATAAATTTGCTTATAATAATAATATTTGTTTACGGTTTAGAATTTATTATAAGCCATAATATTTTTTTATACATTGTAACAATTTTATACCTTTCAAAATTTATAACTGGTCATTATTTTAAGAGAGTTTAAAAAAGAATATTTTACATAATACAATATTAGGTAATCAAGTAATTGCAAATATATATATAAATTTTCATGAAAAAAAAAGAATTTTTAAAGAGAATTTTCTTTGTTTAAATATATAAAATGGAATTTAGTATTTATATAAAAATTAAAAGAATATTTTTACATAGGGCCTATATACAATTTTCATTAATTTTTTAGTTTAAAAATTAAAAAATTAATGAGAATACAAAATTTATACCATTTCTGTCAATATTAAGTTATCAGCATAATCATCGATACAAACTTCCTTAAAACTGAGGAGACATTGAATCTATTCAGTAATTTATTAATTGCTAATCTATTAGTCATTTTCTATAGATTTGCAAATATAGTTAGATTTGACAATATATGATAAAGTAAAATTATTTTAATATTTAAAAAATATTTCTTATCGAGAAAATAAATTATTATTTTTTATTTTAAAGTATGGAAAAGTTTTTAATTAAAAGACGTTAATTTATAGTTTTGAGTAAGCTAGTAATTTTCATTTAATTACAAAAATTAAGATTGAAAAAAATGTATTAGATCTTAATTTGGGTTTAAATAGGTAATGCATACATTAGTAGGCCTATTGTAATATAAAATTAGTACCGCTACAACTTTGGACTCTTCGAGTTAAATCAAAGATTTTCAAACTGCGTGTTATGGGAGTTTGGGGAAGTTCGAACAGAAGTGAGAAAACATTGAAGAATAAAAAAATTCGTTCAACTAAATTTTAGAAATATTATATATTATTCATAAAAGGATGACAATAATGAAAACAATAACGATTTAATACAAAAATTTATTATGGTAAGATAAAGAAAACTATGTTCAATATTATTTTAAAAAATACTCAATAATTAGGAATTTTATTTATTGAACTTGTAAACACAATCTTTTAATATAATATTTGATTTTTTAATAATAAAAATCTCTCCTTAAAAAACTGATAGTGGTCCTTGACAATTTTAGTGCCTCGTCTAATGTGTTAGAGTTGGAAAAATTTGAAAATTCATCGAGTTAATATATCAAACAGGTCCATTCAGGTCCATTCTAGTTGATTACTGGCCGAATAAAGCTTCCTCTAATTGCTAATGTTTAACAGTTCTAGAAATCTAAATTTAATTTCAACTAGTCATTAAAGAAGGAAAAAAATATTGATAATATTTCAATATTCAAGAATTTTTAGCTTAAACATTGAATTGGCACGACGATCAGCATGAACTGAGACTATAACGCATACTGCCTAAAAGTTTTTCATATACGCTATAACCCCCAATTAAATGCAAAAATTTCGGATATAATGCATAAATTTCGGATATAACAGGAGATCAAAATAAGAAAAAAGAATTGCATCTTTAAAGAGATATAATCAAACCCCTAAAATAAAATTTTGCTGATTAATGTGATTTTTACATTTCATTACGTAATCAATATTTAGCTAATACTGTACATCAATATTTAAATATTTTAAAATGTTACATATGGATCTTATTTTGAAAATTATTGTCCTTATTTTTGAAAAATCTTTCTCTTACTATCATTTGATTTTATATTCATAAATAACGAAAAATAATTAAGAGAAAAACAAAAAATGTGTTTCTCTTAGGAAATGTCTGGTATCTTGTTTGAAAATAAATGTCTGCTAATCTAAGAAAGACTAAAATAAATAAAATTAGTAGTTCTAGCAAAAACTCAAGATAATAAAAATATTTAATTAAATATTAAAAATGTATACAATATTTTAGGAGTTTTGATTATACTCTTTAAGAAAGTATTTCCAGACTTCTATTTATGAGGAATTTATTTTATTTTGACTTTCTACATGTTTTTCCGTAGTTTTAATTTCATATTGGGCCACTCGTATATAAAAATATTTTATATTAAAAATATATACCTCTACAATATAGCCTATTATTTATGAAGCGTAGGATATGTGAATTCTATTTCGTGAAATTTATTTTATACAATATTTATTTCATATTCATCAAATGATAATTAGTTATAGATTTTAAAGTTAACATTAACTTTTATAAACAAAATACTAATTATATAATGTATATTGTATATGCTCTGTAAACCTAAAATAATCTTATTACTCTCAAAATATATTTATTGTTAGGTAATTAGAATATAAATTAATTTTTTTCTTTTTTTTAAATTCTATTAAGATTAATATGTGACCACTCTTTTATTTAATCTTTCATCTGAATGTTTGTCTTATGCGTTGAACACGAACGCAAAACGGCTTATATGAATAATTATGATGGTGATGAACTCTCTCGGCGCCCTATTATATAATTTTCATGTAAAATATAGAAATCTCTCTCTCTCTCTCCATTCCCATTGTGAATATCTACGGATGGAGAATCATAGAATCGCTCCTTTTCTAAGAACTTACGAATGGGCATTCATTAATCGGGAGGCACTATTTCTTTTAGTATGCATCTACTATTTGACTTCGTGTATTTAAAAGGTATCTAAGATGGATCACATTGCGGGGCAATGTCGGCATATATGATTTCTTTAGTTGTCTTTTATATATGCTAAAACAATTTAGTAGATGTATATTCCTCATTAATGAAAAAACTAAGTGCTTTTATGAGAACATATCTTTGAATTCGCATAATCTAGACTTAAATAAATAAGAAATTAAAAAAATATTTAAAAATTTTTTTAATGATTTTTAACTGTAATATATTGATTCATAGCCACATAATTAATTGATGATTAATTAAAAAATCAATATTTAATTAACTTAATCAGTAGCTAAACATTTTTAAATAAGTTATATTAATGTTGCTATGAAATTTATAAATTAATATTATTATTATTTTTTTGTTTCTATAGTTTTTAAATATATAATCATTTGATCTGAGAAGGATTTTATATTAATTTATATTTTTATAGAAATATTTAGGCGATATTTTTAAAAAAATGTTTAGATATGCTATTAATTATAATTAATTAAATACTGATTTCATTAATCATTATTTAATTTTAGATATAATTCAATATATAATACTATCAGATATTTTCAAAATTATTAAAAATTATCATTATAGATAACTTGACAGACTCTGGGACAGATTATCTATTAAAAAATTAGCATCGCATTTAATAACAAAATAATATTTCAATATTTTTAAATATTTTGTGAATGTTCTTGAAAATATTCTGAATAAAAAAAAATAAGTCCTTTGGTTTTCTATTGGACATTCTGTAGATTTAAAAAGTTTCTTATTGCTGAAAGACACAATTAAAATTTCTTTTCCAAATACAGGAGAAGATATAAATCTATGTAAATTTAATCCTTTTAATTTAATAAGATAGCATAAGTCATAGATAAAATACAACAGACCTTTAGTTAGAGATAATTGACTAATTTAATGACTTATCTCTAACTAAAAATCTGTTATCTGTTATGAGAAAAGCAAATCTGAGGCCAATATAAGAAGTAGCATTCGTAAATATGGATATATGTGACCAGTTTTGCTGTTTTATTACGTTAAGTAATCTATAAAGATGCTGGATGGAAAGTTGAACTTCGGTCTGGGCTCAGCCTTCGATCCTCATCCTCCATCATCTGGCTAACACCTCCGCAGAGGTGAACAGCCTGTGGAAGGGATTGTTTCGTCCCGCCACCTAATACTTTCGCTGAGTGGAAAGTGGTGTCACCTGTTGACAAAAAAACAAAAAAGGAAGGACGTTTGTAATTATAGATATATCTGACTGGTTTTGCTGTTTCATTACGTTAAGTAGTCTATAAAGATGCCTATACAACATATTACGATAGCAGTATGAGCAACTGAGCGAATTTAAGATAGGGCACTTCAGACGCTTATAGTAAACCTATGATAAACCTGTTTCGATTTTTTGCGACAGTATATAAATACAATATGTATTATATTGTATTATATACTGTTGCATATTGCACTATTGTATTATATACTGTTGCTAATTCTAAACTATTATACAGAATGTATTATATTTTAGAATTAGCGTAATCAATGTATTATACATATATTTCCGTTGAGATTAATTTCTATTGAAATTTAGTGATTTTTTAATGTAATTGCCAATGAAGAAACTAATGTCATACTAATATGAAACAATTTGATCAAAAAATAAAAATGCAATAAATTCAAATAAATTTTCCAAATTTTATTTTGTAATAAAACGAAGTTCAAAGATATAACATTATTTTACAATTGAATATGGATTATATTCGTAAAAGCGACTTTTTTATTATTTAACTGACATAAAACAGAATTAAATAATTTATTTGAACCATATTTAAAAAGTTCCAAATAATTTTAATTTGCTGTCGCCACATCCTGTCAAAGTGTAGGATGTAGTGATTGGATCGATATGATTATCCATGAATTAGCCGTTGTATACAACAATATTTTTTAATAAACTATTATTTTATAATTATAATTATAAAATAAATTTATAATTATAATTAAAAATTAGTCATCTATGATTAGACTGCGAGTATATAAAATTTAACTGGTAATTCTGATCATTTTAAATGTTTTTCAAAATGAAAATAATATGAACATTTAGTATAAAAATATAGTAACGATATTAATTTCAAAATTTTATTTTTCATAAATATTTAATATTGTTCTCTTTAAAAACTAGCAACTTCACTCTAAATTTCTAAAACAACGAATTTAACCTTAATATGCACATTTAAAATGTTTCATTGGTTATGAGATCACTTACGTAGGACCTATGTATTACGGAGTTTCCACACAACTATCACTCAGCTCCGAACGATAAAATCCGCGGTCTACGCATGCGCGAGGTTGTAAGTCATATCGTTGTTTTTCGCATCTGTTTCGGTCATACCGTTGACCGATAAAAACGGTTTTTTTTCGTTGTGTTTTCGGGACGAGCCGATTCAACCCAGAATATTAAAATTCGCCCGTCAACGGCTTAATATAACAGATGATCTTTATTAGAGATAATAGAGGCTAGAAGAGAAATCATTACGGGAATAGAGAGAATTTACCATAATCTATCATCTGGTGTCGGCGGTTCGAACTAACTTGGAGTTTCTGAAGTGACTACCGATAACTTTCCGAAACGATAGGATTTTCTCGTTTTATTATCGATCGGAATTGATTATTGTAACTTGCGGAAATTCTCTATTTTTTAGACCGCACGAACGATTGCAAAAATGTTGCTATCTGTTGTAATAAGTATCATAATTATTTGTTGTACATATATCAATTATGATACTTGTAATATGGAACAATTATTAATTCCATATTACAAATATTAGTCCCTATAATTTATCATAATTCATGCAGTCTGTTACAGTAGTTCGAAGTTTCTTTCATTACTAGCGATAGATATCTTTAGCCATTGTTTAATAATGAAGATCAACAAATAAGAAAAGAGTAATGATGAAGAATGTTGTCAATAAAGATTGAAAATTATCATATTTTAAAATAATAAAAAACCGCACTTTAGTAAAATTTTGATGACTGAATTATTTTAATATCTTTCTAATGCTTATAAAATATCTACACTGGGCCAATTTTTTTTCATGAGAATTATATCATATATACGAAAAATATATTTTTGAAATGAAAATAAAAATTTAATAATATAAGAATATTTATCTTATTTTATTAAAGCATTATTTTTCTTAGAATATTTTATTGGCATGTAACATTTTTACAGAAATGATAAATATCAATAAAATAAGTGTAAAATAATATAATAATTGAAATATTTTATTACGGAAAATTTTTAATTGCTGATTGATTGAGACATTCCAAATTATTTCTATAAATGAAATAAAATTGTTATCTCTTCACAGAATATTTTATGGAAAAATTTTAAGATATAAATATTAGAATGTCGATTAATTTTAATAGGATTACAGACAGAATTTAATCGTAATTTGATAATAAGCAAACATGAAAAAAAAAATATTGCTGAATATAGCGGCCCATTCAGAAATAATTATATCCTTCTAATCATAGCAATTCTATAACCTATACGTCCAGACAGCATGGCGACAGAAAATTAAAATTATTTTTAATTCTATATGATTCAATATTATAAGACAAAAAGAAAAGTTTGACCACTTGGGACCTTGTATAACACCCGGAAGAAAAAAAGAGCAACATAAGAATATGTCCATATTGTTATTGAAAAGTATTATAGCCTATATTGTAATCTTAAATACTTCTTTTAGTTTTTAAATGAAAAGATACACACATAAACATGTATAATTAATATTTTATAAATTATATATAGAAATCGAATATAAATTGAGTCTTGATTAGGCCTATACAAAATATTCGATAAGATCCATAAAATAATTACTGCGTATAGATTCCTTGTTAATAAGACGGAAAGTCGTAGTGTAAACCAGCTTTCGATAAGGATCTAGAATTTTTCTGACCTCATAACCTGTTTTATCAAAATTAATATTGAAAATTATATTGAAAAAAATAAAATATTCAACAGGCGTTTAGAATTTTCGTTTTATTTTTTCACAAGGAATTGCGTTAAGTAATTATTTATCAGCTTTTATTTGACATTGTATACAGTATTCAGGATGTGACTTGAAACATTTGTTGAAAATTCTACATAGCATATTATTTGTTTTTCTCTAAAAGTATCAAATTTCTAAAGGAAAGTAAAGTGCTTGCGCGATTTTGAATGGCAGCAATTATAGAAATAAACAAAACTCTTCATTATTGATAAAATCGAAAAAATGTTTATGCTTTTTAATCAAACTTTTTTATCTTTACAAAAGTATTTCAATGTTAAATTTTTGTAATGCTATATCTGCAGAGAAATGTTCAGTTATAAGTTAACTTCTAGCTACATCTATAACGTTCGGAAAAAGTAATTGCCAAAAATAATCTACTACAAATATATAACGAAAAATATTGATAAACCAAGTACCTGTATTAAGAAAATATAATATTTGCCACAATTTTGAAAGTTCTTGTTTGATATTAGTTTTTTGCTTATTGTTTTAATTTAAAATAGTCAACTGAGAACTTCTAAATTGTATCAAACATTCTATTTACTCAATATTTTGATTTATTTTTTACATATTAGATGATTATGCGTAACTGTAATTTATTTTTAGATAAAAACAAATGACTTTGAGAAAAGTCTTCTAATGCAATGCAAGCCATCAAATCCTATGTTTTTTATAAATATTTTGGATCTGATTGTACTAAAATTTTCAGGAGGCTTTAAGTAACATAAAATACTATTATATTAAATTTAACATAAATTTTTTAACAATGCAACTTATAAAGATATCTACGCAAGAGAAAAAGTAAAAAATGATGCTTTTGCCCATTTTTTTTGCTAACAATTCTAGTTTTTTTTTTTATAAACGGAATTTGACAGTTCAAATTTTACATTATCTATTCTTTTAAATAAAGTTGTTAGATCAGTTATATATCAATTTAATATTAACAAAATATGTCCGGTGTTGCCTGGATATAGTTTGAAAACATATAAGTTACAGTATAATATATTAGGAAAAGGTTTATTTTGATTATTTGCACGTTGATTTCTTCTACAGTTTCAGTCGTTCAGTAGTTGTCCTTTAATACAACTCTCACAACTTCCAGAAAATTCACAAACTTATAAGTCTACATATCTTTTCGTTCTTCGATTTGAAAAAGTTTTACTTGGATTAACATTGACATTCGTAATGTTGTGATATTGTGTACTATACTATATAATTTATTGAAAATTGATCATTTTACCTATTTTCATTATATTCTCAGGAAAAATGTTTTTTAACTGGAAAAGTATTTCATACATTGATTTTATTTGTTACTTCAAAACTCACGTTTATTGAAAACCAGTGGCGTGCGGTGGCATTTGCCGATAGGGGAGCTGTTTCCTTAAAAATTATAAACAAATACTAAAAATGGCAAAAATAAACAGTTTATTTATTTTGATTCTAAAATAGATACATTGACATGAAACAAAACTATCAGAACTTGTTTTTATTAGCTTATAAAAAACTAACTCGATACGGCGATTTTTTTCCGCAGAGTTATTAATTACTTTATCATAAAAATTGCTTGTCGTTGATTCCATCAAAGTATTTAAAAGCTCGAAAAACTCGTAAGTCGAGGTACCACTGTATATTTATTATTTATATTTTAGAAAATACAAGGGAAGCGGCGCTTCCACAGCTTCCAT
>WUQG02058436.1:0-10075 GCA_011317285.2 Androctonus mauritanicus | reverse complement strand
AATTAAAAGCAATTATGTAGTAATTATATATTTTTGTAATATATTCATTTGATTACACAATGTTTTTAATTATCCTACATATATTTCTGAATCCTTATTCCAAAATGTAATTTAAAAAATTTTAAATGTGATGTGGCCTACAGCAATCTTACAGGCTTATTAAATGGCCTCGAATTAAAATGAGTTTGGCATGCCTGATATATAGACAAACAGAGGTTATTAATAAAGTGGAATATATTAAAATAATCATACTTTTACTATTCAGTATAATTTATCAAAGTTTTTTTTTAATAAAAATTGAATGATTGAATAAAAAAAATTTCTTATTTCCAATTCTCGTGAAAAAAAAAAAAAAAGATCATCTTTGTCATAACAAAATTACATTCCGTTAGATCAATTACATACTAAATCTCACAAGGAATACGCATAATGGTGGTTCACTTCTGAGCCCACCACAGACAGGATGCAACATTTTTGAAAAATATTAATGTTTGACATTAATCGATTCTTTTTTAGGAAGAAGCAATGCTATTCGAAATAACTTGTCTGGAAAATATCAATATTTATAATATTGATACCAAAAATTTCAAAGGAATAAATGAAAAATAATTGTCTAAACTATTAGTAATTTATTAAATAAATAATAATAAACGATTAATAATTTATTATAGTTTATTAAAAAAAAAAATAACAATTTATTGAAAAAACATTTTATAAATTAAAAAAAAAAAAAAAAATATGCTCAATTTTGCTAATTTTCCAACTTAATAAAAATTATTTTCATAAAATATAATTACTAATTTACTGAAAATTGAATATATAAGACTATTATTAGAATTACTGCTATATTATAATCATGTTTATATAAAATTATAGTTTTAAGTTGCAATTAAAATTCCTTTAAAAATCCTCTCAACAAAATCAATACTTTTAAAAAATTTCTCACGTTTTGCAAAATTAAAATATAATATGAAAATGAAATAAGAATGTTTAATCAAGCTTTCTGATGCAATCAGCCACTGATATTTAAATTATACGATTGCCAGACAAATGATATTTTTTATAACTAAAAAAATTCTGTATCAAACATTAAAATTAGATTTGTCTGATTTTAGTTTAATACATAACAGTATCGACATTTAATATATCAAATTCAATGTATTGAGTATAAAAACATTTAAGTACTGGTTGCATTCCTAACCATAGATGGTAAAACCTATGACTGGCCAACCAGAAAATTTAATTTTAATGACCTGACCTTGGACCCTCCTCCTGGTAAATGGAACAACAATCGTATCCAATAAGTACTTTACTACTGCCATCCTGAACTTTATTATACTAAGTTTCAGATCAGTGTGACCATCGGCAACTTCACATGGCGGCATTAGCAGCCGTATAAAATTTTTCTCGAGAACAATCCAGACACAAATATTGTGTGTTAAGCGTGAATAAAAAATTAGCATTAAATAACAACTATAATAATTCTTCAACAATATCTCTCATGAAAATATATCAAATAGTTTTTTTTTTTATTGTCAATGGCAAGAGAAATAAAGTATTCAATAGATTATTTTATTGAAAATTCAGTATTACTTATCAAATAACTAAATTTTACAATGCTGTTCGAAATATTATGATAAAAGTTTAACAGAAATCCTATTTAGAATATTTCTTTATTTTTGGAGAACACATTTTCACATTTAGAAAAAATTTCAACTTACAACAGTTAATTTCACATTCTAATGTTATGAGAAATACTGATATGAAAAATTTAATTTTTTGTTGTTATCCTAAACTATAATTATTATTATTATTTATTATTATTATTATTATTATTATTTATTATCTTACAGAACTTAATTTGATCAAGAGATGTGCAAACAAAAATGAGACATTCGTAAAGATTAATTTATAAGTAAAATTAAAAATATCAACTAAGAAAGGGTATTGCTATCAGATTTAGGAAAGATGCAAGTTCGTATTCGACATTCACTGTATGGGGTAACCCAAAATAGTTGTTTCAAAAAAATATTTTGGGAAGATATTAGTGTTAGAATGATGAAGATGTTTAAAATTGATCCCATTTTTATCTGAAAATTGTTAATAATCTATTAATGTAGATGATGATTTATTTTATTCTAATCAATTGTGATATGATAACTAACTACGATGCGCAAATGCTATTCTAAATTTTAAATCTGACATTGGAGAAACTTATTAAAAAATCAAATTTATTAATATATTGAAGTAAAATTAGAGATTTTGAAAAATATGTATCAAGATTTTGCACATAGCCAAAATAATTTTTACTTTATCATTAATTTTAATGGAATGATATCAATACCCATCCTTAAAGTGAATAAATTACATAAAAAAACTAATTTAAGTATAGGAACTACATAAAAATATGCTTTTATCCAGGTTTTATCTTACTTTAAAAATACAATAAATACTAAATTGGCACATTGAAATAAAAATGAGGTCGATTCTACATCACAACCTATGATCGTTTCTCAAGAGGACAAAACGCACCAATTTGTACTCTTTCAATTGAGTTTTGTAAAGATTTAAACACAATTATAAAAAATAAATTAAAAAGCAAAATAACAAAATTTGGAATGTTGTGCAAATGGTACAGATTAAAAAGAGCTTATTACCAAAATTGCTAATTTTAAAATACAATATTTACAAAATGATCCAAAATACATTACACAAGGCATGCAAACATTCATAATTATGAATACTACACGAACATAGTATAACAAGAAATTACAATATGACATTTATTTTCACCAAAAGTCACTTCCTCAACATCTAAATTTATATAGCAATCTAGATTAAGAGCAAACAAGATTTTTTTTCTTTTGGTATATTAAAAATTCTATGACATTGTATGAATGACTGAAGAAGGCCTCAAAAAATTGATGCCTTTGATACGCTGTACAAAATGCTAAAATTACAAACACCATGAGTTTTGGTGTCTTCCAAATATCACAATAAGTTCACAATGGTTTGTTCCCAAAATTCTCTTAAAGTAATCCAGCAAGTTAAACAATACTAAGTAGTGGCACATCATAATTTTTAAGTACAAAATTCTATGGCAGGCCTACGTGTCAGAAACTTTCAACAAAACTAGCTGGAAAAAGACCAGTTCTACCTGTTCTCTGTAAGGTACCTTTATACCATCCATCATCTCTCTTCTTGTGAACATAAACAATATCTCCTACTTTTAATTCTAGCTCGTAATCACTGTTTGGTGGATAAGGCACAATACAACGAAATCTATAGAAGGGCATTTTTTTTTTAATGGTTAATGTCAAACAATTTATAATATTTAAAAAAAAAAAATATTTCTTACCTTTCTTTAATTAAAGGTGCAGGCTGTTTTGAACGAGAAGATAACCTCTGTACTCCAGCTGTATTGCCATCTAAAGAACAAGATTTCTTGTGAAGAGCTGTTTGACTGCCTAATGCTTCACTTGGACACGATACTGATCTAAAAAATTCAAAACACTTGTTATGAATATATGCTTCTTTTAAATATAGTAATATCTTAGGGTACACAAGAACTGAATTTATGGAATGAATTCCCAAAAGAATAATTCATCATAACATTGTAAATTCATGATACATTTCATGCCAAATATAAGAATTATGTTTGTTTGTGTCAAGTAATCACCTAAACAGTAAAAACCATAAAATGGTCATACTTGACACAGATCTTTCTGATGATCTGACTTAAATAATTTGGCTATTCAATAATTTTTTTTAGAGTAAGCATTAAAATTGACAAAATTAAAAACTTGGCTGCTAGATGGCATAATGTATCAAAATTCCTCAGCCTAGAAAGTTTGCTTTATGGTGACTTAAATTAAAAAATTGCTGTACAGTATTTCGTAAAAATGCTTTAGCATTTTCTCACAATATTACAAACTGAAGCACTTTACGCAGTTGGTTGCATAAAAATCTTTAATCAGAGTACTTTTGGTTAATTTAATAACTATTGTCAACAAAAAAATATAAGATTAGAATCCAACATTTTTGAATTACACACACATGGTAAACTTCTATTCATTTAAAAGTTTAAAATTTTTTAACTTAGATTAAAATAATGTACATTTCCATTATAAATAACAACCTTAATTGACTTAAGGTTATTTATAATGGAAATGTACATTAATTTTATTAATTAATTTTAAGTAAATGTCTTATTAATTTTTAAATTAAAACAAAGGATTAAAATAAAATAAAATAGAATAAAATAACGCATATGTCTAATATAACAATATTAGGCCAATCTTATTAAATTATAAACAAAAACAAAAAATTATTAATTAAAAATAAAAACTAAAATTAAGTTGGATTAAAGTGAAAGATTTTTTTAAAAAATAAAGACTTTTTCATTAAAAGTCTCTTATTGGAGGGCATAAATCCATGTTGCTGGGGGCTTCTCTGGGAGCTTATCGTCAATTATGCATTCTGAATTCATTCATGAAACTATTTCTATGGTCTCAGCTATGGATAATTTTTTTTTATTAGAATGGACCATCTTTACCACTTTTGCTCGGTCCCAGTCTATTTTGACGTCATTTTCGTAGCAAGTTCTAGCTAAGATCATTGTAAATTGACTTTGGCTATGTCTCTTTTGTGTTTTTAGTCTGTTGGCTAAAACTCTCTCAGTTGCTCCTATATAAATTTCCCGATAGTTTGTTGTTCTAATTGTTAATCGGAATTTCGTATGTGCCTTCTTTCATTTTTTTGTCTTTCTCACTGCATGCTAGTTGATATATTGTCAGATGTCACATGTAGCTTGCTGTCCATTTTTTCTTGTTAATCAAGTTTTTTATTACTATCAAATTAGCGAAACTATACAGTAGAAACTACTCTCTATTTTTGGTACATGTTGTGGAATTGTTTCGTGGGTCATTTTGGTCTAATGATTATCATTTGATATTTGAGAAGTTGGCATTTTCATTTGTTCTGTGTCTTGAATGTATCTTTTTGTGTAACTGTGCTCTTTAGCCATTTTATAAATAATTTCAATCTTTCTATTAATTGCTTCTTGGTCACACTGCAGCTACCAAGAAACAATTAATAGAAAGATTGAAATGGGAAAGAAAAATGGAAGGAAAACATAAATATTTATTTTGTTTAGACAGACTGTCATTCAATCATGTAAATAATAATTTAATTTGCATTCATTTTCTTTCTCTTTGTAAGTGCTATCCATTAGAAAAAGACACCATTATGTTTTTGTAGACTGATTCTACAGCACAAAATAGCATTGAGATAAATATAATTAAACTTATTTGTGAAATTGCAACTGCATTTTTGCCCTAGGCAATTGCCTCACTTGCATCACCTAGATCTGGCACTGCTGTATTCATATAAAGTTTGTCTATTATCTATGTTTGATAAAAATTTTCATGATGATGATTTCAATTATTTTCAAAAAGCTCTCATAATAAGTCTGAATTTAAGGTTTTATTTTATTAAAAAATGAAGAATATTATATTTAATCAATTTATGATTTTAATAATAAATTGATTAAGGATAAATTATATTTCATGTTGGTATTTTATTTTCTTCAAATTTAATTATAAATTTTACATAGTTGTAGATTATAAGTATTTATCTAAAAATATTATATTAATGAATATGTGATTTTAAAAATTATTAGACTGTAATCATTGATGATGATGATACATATTTTCAGTCACATCTCTCTAAGGTAACATTATCATCAGTATGACAAAGATAAATTGGTTCTCCTATAGAAACAAGAAAAAGTAAATATTTTTATTGTTAATATTTTGTTAATAATTAAATTATTTGATTTTTTTATCCAGAAATTAATTCTTCATAGCTGACATTCTGAAATAAACTTTCTAAAAGCTATATAAATATTTTAGTAATTAATGAAAGACTAATTCTTTTTCTAAATTGTGATCTTATAAAAAAAGTCATATTACATTTCATAACTAAGCATAAAATAATCAAGTATAGTTGGCTAGAAAAAATTAAATATTAATTAAATTTTTTTCTAATTTTTGATTTTTCTGAATCAGTAGTGCTTGATTATATTATGCTTGTTATATATTATAAAAAAATATTGGTTTCTTTTTAAATATTTTTATTTTTCTGAAATTTTATCTTATTTAATACTGAAATGTATTTAGTTTTACTATATTATTCAGACTTTTCTCTCAGAATTAAAGAAAACTTTCTTAAATAATTAAAGTCTAAAATACAACACTTTCTATAGTAAATATTTAAAACAATTTACTAAAAATGTTCCTGTTAAATAATTCTGTTCCATCATCAGCTATGCACAAAAAATACGAAAAAATATTCATATAATATGAACAAAGCTATTTAGAAAATTCTAGAACATTTTAAAACATATAGCTCACATTATGTTTCAACTTGAATCACATTCTGAAAATAATTTTTTTATTAATCAAAAGCATATGTTCACAATAGCTGAAATGGGAAATACAAGTAACCTTCATATAACATGATTGATAGATTCCTAAAATAACACCATATTCTATGGAACCATGTTATATGAGACCTGGAGCCAATACAAAAAAGGAGAGTTATGTTTCAAAGCCAATTAAAAACAAATAACTTTCTTTAATTCTACATAAGAAACTTAATTTTTATTAAGAATATTAATAACAAAATATAAAGAAAGAAAAAAGTATATAGTCTATGTAATATTCATTTAATAATTATATCTTTTTTACCTCTGTTCAGTTAAAATGAGAACATTTTTTCTTTTTTTAAAATAAATATTCTTTAGACATTTCTTTCCACTAAATGCCAATCTCATCAACATTTAAAAACTTAATGTATTGTGTACCCATCATATGCACAGTAGCATGCATGACAAATTAGTGAAATTTCATTTATAACTAATTTTAGCAAAGTATTTTCCAATGATTGCATTTTGTGTGTGTATATGCAAAAATTAATGAAAATATTTTGTATTGTAGGAGAGTAAATGCAATTTTCTAAATGTGCTAAGTAAAAATCATAATGTTGAAGTACTGTGTTATATGAAAGTTTCTGCAATTTTCTAATCATGTTAGAGCGAAACCATGTTATATAGGAAACTGTTATACAAGAGTGACTTGTACAATAATACGAATCTGTTTAATTTAGATTGTGATTTAATATTTAAAATTAAGAAAATTAAAGTTAAGATTTTAAATTAAGTTTGGCAGTTTTTTAACTCTGTTAATTGCATATTTCCACAGTTGAGGGACTTCCTCACTTAGTCTGTCTGTCATAACATTGTCTGTACTTTGCCTTTTATATATTTCCATTGTTTCAGCTACAAATATTTCTGTACTTTTTTCTACTTCTCTCAATATTTTGGTTTCATCCTATTCAACTTTCACATTTCTACTATAAACTTTTTTAGCCAGCACTATAGATAAGTTGCTTGTCTTAATCTCTTTGTACTCAGTTATTCTGTCTCCTATGTTCTGGATGGTAGTTCATATATAAAATTGTTGTTTCTTTTCTTCTGTATTATATGTAGGAATTTCATATACCCTGTTTTTCTGTGATTTTTTTTATATTTGTTTTTATTGTTTTTTAATGAACTAAAGATCGTTGTGTTTCTTTTGAATGTGTATTTCATCATCATCTTTTTAAGTACTTTCTTAATAGTTCTTAAATTTCTTAATATGTGTAGGACTGCCATGTAACTTCTTTCTTTGGTTGACTCATCATCTGTTTTTTCTTGTTCTTTTGTTGTACATTTGTATTGTGTATAGTGTTCTTTACTTATTTTATCATATATTATCAACATGAAATTGTTCCTATATCCAGTTCTTCCCAATTTCTAAGATCTTTAGTTCTTTTTTTTGTGATCTTCTGGCTGGCTACAGTATCTAAAATATCTTTTGAAATATGCAATGAAATTGCTTTTTTTTGTATTTCACTGGGTCATTGGACTAAAAGGGAATTAGTATTGGGACAAATATTAGTGTTCTATATATTATGGTAATATAGGAGCTCTCTCTTGCTTTTATAAATGCATCTAAATAGTAAGCAGTTGATTTATTTATTTGATCAGCTTTCAAAATGAGACCATAAGATTCATTTGTAACATTTTCTATAACTTTGATGTTTTGTCATTTTTGTCACATATGATGAATATATCATTAACAAATCTGCAATATAATTTAGATATAATGGGGAGCAGTGCTTTTCTACTTATTAATATTTCTGTTAATATGCCAGCTAGTGGGCTGCCTATAGGGACTCCATTTGTTTGTTTGTAATACTTCTCTTTTAAACATGTAAAAAGAGTTGTAACAGATTATATATGCAATTTTCCTACAAATCTCTGCTTTATTATTCTGTTCAGACAGATTTCTTCATTAAAAAACAATAAAAGTATCAGCAGGTTGGTTCTAGATTGAGTGATGGATATAATTTCTGAAAGTCTAAGGTAGCAATGATATCCATTTCTTCTCTTGTAAGTTTGATAATGTTTTTTACAAATTCATCTGATGATCTTTTCATAAAATTCATTCGATGATGATATTATTGGTGGGCATGATTTTAGTTTTTCAAGAGCCTTATGTGCTCAATGTTTTTCTAGGTCAGAGTGGCAAATGTCTTTTCTCTACTATATGTTACATAGATAAAGGATGCTTATGTGCTTTAATATACACAAAAATCATATACATGTTTGGTTGATTGGCTGCTTGCCTCTTAAAAACTCTGGAAAGTCTTTTCTCATAATAAGATTAATGACTTTTGAAGTTATTGCCTCTATTAGGGTCTTTATTAAGCATTTGAACTCTTGATTGCTCTATATAGTGTTGTATATACTCATTAATGAATATAATAATAATGAAATAATTGTAATGAAAACTTCCCTTTTCATTACAATTATTTTCTTAGAATAAGGCTAAGAATCTTATCTTCTCTCATGAAAACTAAATCTTTCTGGTTCATCTATTCTAATGTTTTTTAAGATATCATTTTTCTTTTTTATTCATTTTCTTTTCATAAGAGTTCTATATGTAATTCTTTTGATTTCTTCTATTATTCCCATTGTAATCTTTCTTTCTCCTCTTCTTTGAAATGTAGCACAAGCTATATGTCTTAAAACTTTCTAGAATTTTCTAAATCACTCAAGGATAAATTTGGTAATGACTGTTTATAGAGTCCATTATGGGCTGTATCCCTCCTGAAAAACTGGAAATATGGAATCAGAAATTGAATCTGGATTCTCTTAAGGTAGTAAGTGACTGCAATCTGATCCAGTAACTCTGTTTTAAGTTTGAAATGGATATAAATATTCCAGGCAGTTAACTCTCTTGACATAAATTACTACTACTATTAATTATTTTTGATTTATGATTTTTTCAACTTGAGATTATCAAAACATAATTCCCCATCATAAATAGAGGAGCATCTATATATAATGTTATCACAAATATAAATTATGGATATATTATAGTAAAATACTATATCAAAATTACTTAGAATAATATTAATAAAATTATTTTTTGTTACATTCAATAATCCTTAAAAAATATTTATACAAAAACATATAATCAATATCAAACAAGCATTTCTAGAAAGAGCTAATTACCTGCTTTCTAACATGTCTATTATTTTGGAATGATTAAAAATATATAATTAAAATATGTTATCACTCTGAACTTGAATCTAAGATTAAAATGTTTAATGAACCAATCTCTTGTTCTTATTTGATTATCCAATCTCAAATCAGTATCTCTTTTAGATAAAAGAGAAGTTTTAAGTCCACAAGTTAAAATAAACCAGCACTTAAGCAAAGTGCTGGTTTATTTTAACTTGTGAATTTCATTCTTATAAGCAAAGTGAATTGTATTATTAGTTTTAAGTCCACCATCTTAAATGTATAAAGCTGTAGGATTAACAAATGCAGAATCAAAGTCACTTTTAATGGCAGAATATGGTAACAAAATTTCACAAAAATCTAATAACTTATTCAAAGATTATCTGGAAATCATGCAGACAGACAGTGTAATTAACTTATAAGCCTCAATTTTCATAGGAAAAT
>WUQG02058425.1:0-10075 GCA_011317285.2 Androctonus mauritanicus | reverse complement strand
TAAAAATAAACTTTCATGTTTTTATCTCTAAAAGTTACTTTCCTGTGCTTCTTTAAACCTTAACGTCCCTATTATGCCCCACCTTTAATTAACAAATGTTGGTAGATCGTAAGAAAAAGTTAGAAAATAGATCTTCAAATAAATTATAAGAACACAATGTTCAATACAGACTTAAAGCCAATACAAATGTTTAAAAAATGATGGACAATTTGAAAAATTGAATAAATATAAAATACTTAGGACAAGAAATTACTGCTCAAAGAGAAGAGGTGAAAAAAACAACATAATGAGATAAAATGAAATGAATGAATGAATGAATGAATTAGAGTGGATGCATATATCGATTCAGTAATTTCTTAAGAAACAATAAAATCATAAAATATCTCAAAAAACTCTTCAATAAAATGCATACTGCTAATAATGAATTATGGTTGAAAATATCTATACTCTTATAAATAAAATTGTGCAGAAAGTAACAATAACCGAAAATAGTAAGGAAAAATATACAGTATAGTATATTATGAATTATTACCCAAAAATCTTACGATTTTATCTATATCTTATCCAATACTTGGATAATAAAATAAACTAGAGCAGAAAATATGATTTTAACAGTAAGAAATGATAAATACCATTAAGCATCATATAATAATAATCGCTGGACAAAAAGAAGTAGGTCTATAACTAAAACATATGGTCAAATTTATACGTTTAGTGGTTCTTAAGTTGTAACATTTAAGAAGCCCTCTCAATTATATTTAATATATAGGGGGAGTTCGACAGAGTTGAACCATGTTTTACTTGAAAACCCATAAAATCTAATGATGGGTCTAATCTAATCTAAGATGCAACGATTTTATGTATATGTCATAATATAGCCTTGTTATTTGACTACACTTTGAGTGTTTTGGCATTTCAATACCTTAATGAATGTAAGCACAAAAGTAAAATTTAAAAAAAATGAGATTTGGCTCATCTCTCCCAAGGGATGGGAGATTTGACCATGTCCTAGTAACTAGGGAACAAATGAAAAAAAAAATACAAATTTTCTTTACCCTATATCAAGAAATCACAACGTTTACACATGAGAATAGTTACAGGCATATTTTAATTGAGGTTTTAAAAAAAATTAGCAAAAAATGCAACATTCAATAAACATGAATAGATCAATTATTTTTGAGATCAATCATTTATTAAGTAATAAGAACATAAATATCAACTTGGGAAAAAATGGAAGTAGAGACAGGCCAAAGAAATGTTGGGAATTAGCAGTTAAGACTGATTTAAAGGAGTTGAGAATTAGTGAAGATTTGGCGAGGAATAGGATAGAGGGAAAACTAGAATAGCCCATCCCGACCCCTTTATTAAAGGGAAAAGGATTTGATGATGATTGAAACTACAGATTGAAAGAAAAACCTGCAAAATCAAAAATAATAATAAAATGTGAAGCAAATTCCTGGCATAGCTCTGCCTACTTTGTTCATTCAGGACACTAAGACGATAAAAACAGTTTGACTGCATAAAACTACGATAATAAATGATTCAATTTACCTAAAACATTTGTACAAATCTTGGTATATAAAAGAATGACGATGTAGTAAACCAAAAAATTTGTTTTTACTTCTGACACAGAAAAACACGTTTTCTTCGCTCAACACGAAAGCGTTCTACCGACGATCATTTTGTCAAATGATCATCGGTAGAACGCTTTCGTGTGATGGTAGCGGATACTGATCGGAAAGTTATAACTTTTCAACCACCCAATTACCGCAAAAATTAAATGAGATATTTGAAGTGGTTCAACTCTCCCATACGGCCAGGTCTCCCGAATTTCCGCTATACATATATTTTTTAATAAAGCATAATGACCTAAGTTGAAACTTGTGTAACTTATATGCAAATCTGGCTATTTTTGGAAGATCCAAAAACTATTATTTTAAAAATATTTAAATTAATTTTTAAATTTCTTTACTAGTCTAATATAATTCCCTAGAACATAGCCGCTACAGTTTTCTGTTATATTGATATATATTAAGAATATGTATATTTATTTTTTATATGTATTATTTTTATAGATGAATTAAAAAATTCGGAATAAATTTCAAAAACAAGTTTAAAAATGGAAAAATGAAGAAAGGAAACATCAAAACTAAATTCTTACATTAAAACAGTAAGATAATTTGAAATAATTTAATTTTAAATGATATGTATATCAAATTAGTCTCTCATTTAGAGCTTCATTAAATATTTCTATAATTTTTCAATACAAATTTAAACACAATCTCTTCATTATGATTAAATTCAAACAATGTGATTAAATTCATCCTCATTGCTTTCCTTTAAATTCAAATATTTTCCTTTGAATATAATATTACTATTTTTATTAAATAGTTAGAGTCGATGAAGTATAAAGAATTACATTAGGGGATCGATAAAGTATAAAGGATTTCAAAGAAGATCAGGACTCCAAAACGTTTTGGACTTCTCATTTAAATTTAAAAAAAAAAAAAAAAACAGCTGAAAGAACACTTGCACTAAATGCTTGTTATTTATTCATTAGTTCATATTAAAAATATTATAATAAAAGTAGAATGTATTTTTTTTAATTTAATCTGTTGATTTTAATTAAGATTTGAGTCATTTAAAGGTAATTGAATAATTTAAAAATCGACTTTTAAAAGTATTTCTTAGTCTCTTCAAAGAATTTTCTGGAAATTTGACACGTATATTTTTATCATGCTATGATACTATATTGCCATGTAAAATTTCTAAATAAACTAACTTTGACGGATATCTTTCAAATCCTACCATAGATTTTGAAAATTTTTGATATTCATACGTACGTGATCCTAACACGAATGAATTTATGTTTCATTTATTCCAAAACATTTTCTTTTCTATGCTATCAGTATTACATATTTAAGTAAAAGTTATCCGTATTAATTATTTCACTG
Organism: Androctonus mauritanicus; assembly: GCA_011317285.2. Taxonomy (NCBI): domain Eukaryota; kingdom Metazoa; phylum Arthropoda; class Arachnida; order Scorpiones; family Buthidae; genus Androctonus; species Androctonus mauritanicus. The sequence goes on along the minus strand of WUQG02058425.1, from coordinate 7,121 downwards.
AATAAAGGTAACCTATTGCTTAAAATGTGTTTATCTGTGCGAAGATAAATATTGCTTACGTAAAAATAGCTACTAAAATTTATAGAGAAAAAAATCAGAAATATTTCTCAGCTATTTGATGTTTTAAATATTACAGATACTCTTCATAATCATCAACCATCATCTTGATAACCTAAAACGACAATTAAAAGCTTAGCCAAGTTTTTATTTTAAGTATTATTGCAACATTTAAATGATATGTACAGTATAGATATTACAGAAATTTCTCATATGTAACTATAACTTTTACGACTTAATCTGTCACAGACAAAAAAAAATACAGAAAAGGAAAAGTAGACCGACATAAAACAATTGATGTATTATCTTTATTAATAGGACTTCGATCTTGTTGATGAGATTATTTTTGTGATTATCGTGTTTAGTTTATATTTAGTATGACAAATTTATGTAATCGAAATAATTAATTCTTGTAATATAGTAATATATAGAACATAATATCCTGTTTAAAACATTACTAACTTAATTTTTAGTGTTTATATAATTATAATAGAAAATAAATTTTTCATTTCTTATTTTTAAATTGGAAGAAATAAAATAAAATTGTTTTAAATTTGAAGTGTTGGAAACATATTCGATCCCTGATGATACGTTAATATTAGGATTAATGCATCGCACAACTCTACTTGTTATATCGGTTATAAATAAAATAAAAAGCAAACTTCAGCATCATATTTTAACTTTATAATATTCCATAAAAATAAATAGATATAGTTCGCATTTGTCTGCATAAAAATATTAGTCAAGCTATTAAGCAATCGCCAAGTATGTAGCAGAATCAGTCGCTTGATGACAGATACAACTGCTTATCAATCATCGGCGTATTCAAGATAATATATCTCTCTATGTTAATGCAAAACAAGTTATTGTATAAGTGAATAAGTAATAACCTACATTTAAAATTCATTTTAATAATACAATACGTATTTAATACGTATAGCTTTATAATTGTATTAATATATAATTTTTATGTTAATTAAATTATTTATATCTAGCCATATAATGCAAAAATATAAGCAATGTTTAATTTATAGATCTTTCATGGGCTATTCTATTGTAATCTAATTTATTTTTATCGATGTATTATATGAAATTATAGACTATATTTTTGATATTCAAATTATCATTAATTTTGGAGATTATTTTTTCAACAGATGAATATAGTATCATGTGTATTCAACACATATAGAATGCAGATATACTTCGTTATTGCAACGATTACGTTTCAGACCATCGCTTTAAAGCGATTCACAGCTTTTTTTCATTTACTAATGCATGTAAAAATTTAAAAATAAATTTATACTCTTATTCATTAAGTGCACATTAACGATAGACCTTAAAAACTCGGTCCGGATGGCCCCGTTTTAAAGCATTCGCGTGTAATTTTGGAGGATCCAGGTTCGGTTCCGGTTCTGACACCTTCAACTTTTCGTGATGGCTTCGGGCTTGATCCATCTGTGTTAATTTATGTTTCATATACCTATTCTATGTAGCTTATTATTTTGTAGATAATTTTCATTTTGCGATATAAAATGAAAACATGGAATATAATTGAGAAACCGCCCTATTAGCGAAGCTTCGAAAATGGGAGGTATGTCTATATTAATAATGTTTTCGAATTAGTTTATAAAATTATATTTCGCATTAAATTTCTTATATTAATATCATATTTTATGAAAGTAAATTAAATTATTTGAAACGATAAGCATATCCCTTAAAGGAATATATAAACCATCTTTCTAAAATTCAGTCAACATAAATATAATAAAAAAAACAAATCAATTATTGATATTATAGTTAATTTTTATTTTTTAAGTCCTTAAAGAAAAGATCAGTAATGTGTTTGGATACTATATAGATTATTTTTGCCAATTATTTTCTCTCAAAACGAATGAATTTCCATGGTAAGAAAATGCCAGTAAAAATATCTAACAATAAAAAATATTCAACATCCAAGTAAAAATATTCAACATAATAAATGAACTTGAAAAAATTGAATTATAAAATCTACACTAATGATGATTCTGACATTTTCAGGAGACAGCAGTATAAATGCAGAGATGATTAAAAAATTTTCTTAAAATTTAAAATGCTGTAGACATCAACTCATTTACAAATTTAACAAGATCTGCTCATCCAAATATTCCTGAAATAAAATGAAATCAATCAAACATTTAAAAAAATATATGTGTGTCGTGTGTTACTTCTCAGACTATCAGAAAAATCATTATCAAAAAACTGCATACTAATAAATTATTGAAAACAAGGAACTAAATGATAACAACCGCTTATATTCAAACATCTTATTTTTTCGCTTTATTAATAATTTATGTGTTTCTCTTATAATTTAAACAATAAATTTAATCAATTATATGCAAACAAGAATTAACAGAAAATTCTATTATTTCAAACTTAATTATTGCAAAAATTATTTTGTACTTTTGTAATATAAATACTGTTTAAACTGTGAAGATGAATAGTGTTTATGGTTCTTTTACTGTAAAGATGATAGTGTAACCCAATGAATATGATTTAACTATTACATGCTTAAATATGACCGAATGAAAACACACAACTTTGATGTTATAAAATAGAAAGAATATCCAAAAGTACAGTATATTCTAACTAAAATTGTAAAATTTCGATTATGAATGAAAATTGCAAATATTAATTATCCAAATTGTAGATTTGTTGGCACATATTAAAACTTTTAATTCTTCCTTCAATTATCTTCTGGCTTTCCTGCTGTAAATATTTTACTCACATAAAAAATTCTGTTATTAGTCTATTGAACTACTCTTCATATATATGTTTCCAGAAAATAATATACAGTATTTAGTTTTGTTAATTTCCTTTTTTTTATTGTTCATGATAAATTGTTTACAGAGTAGCATCGATTATCTGAAGCATTGCGCCAAAAAATTGTTACAGTATCTTCTTTTAGTGCATTGATTGTTGCGCTAAAGTATTATTCCTGCCCATTGATGCATTCGTTCCCAATTATTTATTCGAATACATATGCACTATAGCATAGAAATACTATCTTAATTTGTCATTGCAGGAGTTAAAACTCACATATTTATTTTAGCTAGTTTGATGGATTGGCTATTATTTACAAACCATTTCTTAATTAAAAATTTATATATATAAATTATTAATTGAGAAATGGTTAATTTATATAACTTATATATAAATACATGAGTTGGAAATTTAATAATGTGATCATTATTAAATAGTGTTGGAGAGAAATGGTCACATGTGTGATCCTGATTGTATTGACACATACAAAGTCGAATCTTACCCTCCCATCACTATAAAGAGTATTTCTTTTTCATATGCTTCACGTTCACATTAACGTCACGCAGTCTGTGCAGAGCAGAAGAACGGTGGAGAAAGATATTTTCCAAATTGGAGGAGCATTCTTGGCTTAAAATTGAAACTGCAAGAAAGTGTACTACAAAGGAGTATTATAGAAGCCGTATGGTGCTGATTCATTAACGTACAGTACGATAAGGAAGTGGATAAATGTATACAAGTGAGAATATGAGGGATAAGCCTAGGCCTGGGTGACCCACCGTTTCAGATGCACAGGTGCGCAACGGACCAACTGAATGCTGCATACATACTACCCACATTTCTTGCAGCACAACTAACATGAAGTCCTGTAGAGGAAACGGTGTCATTTTCTGACCACTTCAGCCATTATACTCATGATAACGCCCGTTGCTTGTGGCTGGTGTTGTCTGTGACCTGCTCACAAGATTGGATTGTAAAGTGCTATACCACTTACCATACTCTCCATATTTTATCCCCTATGACTTTGATTTATTCTTAAACTCAAAGAACCCCTACGTGGCACTCATTTTCAAATAGTTCCTGCCGTTATCCGTGCACTACCGTTCCATATGGAACATCAACACATTTGAGGCTGCTGACGGCATTAAGAAGCTACTACAATGATGGAAAAAGAAATCATGAACAATACCGGAAACTATATTCAGTGACTGTATAAGTCAATCTGTGCTATGCCTTTCCTGTGCTAATCTGTACATTGTGATTAAATTTCTAACCTTCGTATAGCCCTATAATTAATCATTTCTTAATTTATATATAATTAAGAAATGATTAATTTATATATAAGAATAATTTAAATTATTTTTTATAATAGGGAAGATCAGTGTTAGAAGTAACAGGGATTAGTTGTAACAGATACCACTATTCATTCCTTGTTTGCTCAAAATCTTGAAATTTCATACAAAGATATCTAATAAAAAGTTATATTTGATTACGTTTCCTCAGTTAGCTGACGAAAATGTAACACGATTGAGTCAATAAAAACGTTTTAACAGCCATGTAACAAAAACAGTTTAGTTTTTAATTGAAATATTCAGTTTTTAGTAGATATTCCTGAGTAGAAACCATGGTAATAGTTTATAGGATACTGGTACAAACTAATCTATCTTCACTATTATATAATTAATCTAACTATGATAGTATCTTCCAAACCAAAATGATGGAACATGGGGCTGATTTTAACAGTCTAAATCATTGATGCGATTCACAAACGTCAAATATTTAAACAGTAGCAGTTCAGATGAGGAAAAATACTGTATATTCATTTCATGTGTAATGAAAACTATAGCAGTTAAACAGTCTGGAGCTTTTGATGACTGTTATTAACTGTAATAGTGGGGGGAAAATGAATCCAAAGCAATGGGTTAAAAAAAAGTGATAAAAATGCATAGTTGATAATATTAGCCTTCTGTTTGTCTCAATTATGATTCTAATCAGAGGATTAAATTGAAACTTATTAAGCTATATGTTAAATTTTAAGTACAAAAAACTTGAACACAGGCTATATTCTCTTGAAATTTTACAACTTATCCGGATAGAGGTGTAGGTTGTAAAATTTTTTTAAAAAAATTAATTTTAATTGAATAAAAGTTTATTTTGAATTAGTAAAGAGATTACTAAGTGATCTTTACAATGATGTATTTGTTATTCTGAAAATGGAATTTTTTATAGAGTGAACTAATAATTATCCCTGATCTCTCTTACTTTAAATATAGTAGTAATAACCTTGCATATATAATTTATTTTATTCGCCTAATTACACATTTTTTGTATTAATCGAGTATTCTTTTGTATGTTTGATTATAGGACCGGCTCATTATTATTAATTTTTAAATTAGTTAAGAATAAATTCTAAGAAGTTACTAAGTGTACGAAGTAGACTGTAAGTTTCAGACAATAATAGGAACTATGTATATGTTATAGAATTATGTACATACTGAAATATTACACTTGGTACCACTACTTCCATCTGTTCGCGTAGCTGATTAATAGACAGATAACTGTTTATTATTAAATAAATAAAAGTGTACAGTGCTTAACATATCACTATGTACAGTACTTCTAGCAATCTAATCATCGTTAGCAGAAACAATGACTTGTGCTATGTGATTGCTGACATTATTAGAAACGTTTTCGAACGATTTGAGTAATACATAATCGAATATTTTAATTTTATATAAAGATATCCCTCTTATAATACTGCAGATAGGTTCCTAAAAAACATCGTGTTGTGCGAAACCGTGTTATATGAGACTTGGAGCCAATACAAAAAGGAGAGTTACGTTCTAAAACCAATTAAAAGCAAATAACTTTTTTAATTTCACAGGAGAAACTTAATTTTTATTAAGAATATTAATAACACGAAACATAAAGAAAGAAAAAAAAAAAATATACATATACTCAAGACTCGAAAAAAACAATATACGTAAAACAAAAGGAAAGAAAAAATATGCACCCAATATAACATTCATTTAATAATTATATCTTCCCTATCACTATTTCCTTAAAACGAGAATATTTTTTTCTTTAACAGTATCAACTTCACTTTCTGAACTTTTTTATGCATTTGAGGTTGTGTATCTTCTGCACACTTTACAAAATTTGTAATCTAACCCGCTACAAATCTCTATAAAACAATCGTTCCTCAACATATATATACCTAAAAAAATTTATGAACAAAAAAGTTTTTCTTTTCTTTCATATTCCTCTATTGAAAAATAAAAATTTATTTTTTATCCAAGAACAGAACGTTTGGAACATAAAATACTCAATGGTCGACAGTTAATTCAATTTCAAATGAAACTGAAAATAGGCTGCATATCGTCCCTCTCATAGCAAACTAACGAAACTGCATTTATGACTAATTTTAGTAAAGTATTTTCCAATCATTGCATTTTGTGTGTGCGTTATGTGTCCCTAGTATGGATTTATTAAAAATTAATGAAAATGTTGTGTGTTGTAGGAGGGTAAACGTAATTTTCTAAATGTATTAAGTAAAAACCGTGTTGTAAAAATACAGTGTTATATGAGGTTTCCGCAATTTTCAAATCATGTTAGAGCGAATCGGTGTTGTAGGAAGCTGTGTTACAGGAGAGATACCTGTATATTAAATATATATAAAACATGTAATTTAATTTATATATAAATTTAACGTTTTGTATTATTATTGAAATCCTATATACTGTATATATAATTGACGATAAATCAAATACTAAAAATGATTAGTGTATCAAATTATCTTATATTTCTACGTGTAAAAGTTACAATAAATTATATTAATTTACAAATCGTTTGACGTTACATTAAACATTTTATAAAAGAGCATGCTTTGAATTCCTTGATGCTTTTGAAAACATTTTAAATCATAATGGTCATGATAAACAAAATAGGAACACTAGAATATTAAATTATTCTAGAAACATGCATATTTTAACCATTTAATTCAATAATTGAAAGTTTATCGTGAGCATTTTTATGAAGTTTCAATTTTAGGAAGTGGTATGTTTGCAGCGGTAAAGCTGTCATTAAAAAATGCAAATGGAGGTAAATGAATGAATAGTTAGGTATATAAAAAGAGAAATTACTTAAATATCTAATTTTGTAATTATAACTTTTCCTGCTTACAATATGTATATATATATAGTCTATATAGTAAGCAGGAAAAGTTAAAATACATATATATATATAAAGAAAAGAATTTATGGTTCGCT
>WUQG02058414.1:0-10076 GCA_011317285.2 Androctonus mauritanicus | reverse complement strand
TTGGCCAACTTGCGATGGACTCTAAAAATGGCACGGCCAATTTTAAATTCTGAGTGATTCGGCAAATCAGTTCAACCTAATCAAATCTTCCCTTCGATGGCATAAAACATTTAGATTAATTTAACCTGAAAAGTATCGGTGTCATGGATAAGCTGAAAATATTTTTTTCAACATTATTTTCTCAATCATTTTCTGATATAAGAACTAAGTGGCGAGGCGAGGTTAATCCAACTTTAATACTAGTTTAAAAATGTTATTTGTATAATTATTTTGCTTTGGATAAGCTGACTCTCTTCACGAAGACGATGTTTTTCAGGAAATGCTTCGGCTTTCTATCTAAAGAAATCCGAATCCCATCTCCTAGAAAATTTATACGGGGGAATCCGAGCTTGGATGTCGATTTCTATTCTTATAATCTGGCCCGGTGTAACATACTGTATATAAATTAAATATATCAGAATATTAGCTATATACTATATATAGCATTGCTGCAGTCTTTTTCGGGTGCGATCAGTCTGTGGCATTACCTTAATTCGCTGACGATTAATAATTCAAGAAGTAGTGTCACCTATTGTTAAAAAACACTCTATCACAAGTGAAAGTAACTGATAGTAAAAGGTTGGAGTGTCTGCCACTCAATTACTATATCAACAAATGATGAAGAAAGTTACTTTAAAGCAGTGATTTCCAACGTGGGGCGCACGCCCCGCGTTGGGAACCATTGCTTGATTTTTAAGGGGGGCAATTCGAGAATGAGTTATTAACAGTGACTTTTTTGCATTTCTTATGGTTATAGGGACCTCATATACAGTATATAAATATATATTGTAACATATTAATTTTTAAAATTAAAATCAGGATGTACACGGCGATTTGGAAACTTTATTTCTGTTTTTTCATGTCGCTTCATAACTTTTTTTTTTTTTAATTTCTTAGTAATTTCTTCCTTAGTACTTCAACTGTCGTTTCGTTCTTTTATTTTTCTCTTTCGTGGATTCCATGTTCTTTGGAAGCTTATTTAGACCAAGTTAATGCTCTTTTAGACTTCCTCCACGTGAATAAGAGTTCACTATTGAATAATAAAAATTACGTGTCACAGGGGGCATCAGGAATTTAGAGCTGTCTAGATGGAAGCATGGCCAGAAAAAGATTGGGAACCACTGCTTTAAAGTTTTTTTTAGATTTTTTAAATGAATATTTTAAAATTATGCATAGCAATAAATGAAGGTTTTTGACTTAATTGTGATTTTATTAGAGAACGAATTAAGCCACAGAAAACTAAGCAGAAGCGAAGTTACGAATCAGTTTAGGAAAAATTAATACCCGTATTTAAGAAATGATAACAAAAATTCTTTTTTTTTTGTAAAATCATATTATATTTGTCATTAATATAATGGGAAATGTCTGATGGTAAGTTAAATTTGCTCTTATTGAATCAGATTAAGCATTAATGAATTGAAGTATATGTATATATATTTAATAAATTACATGGCTGTTTGTAATTAGAAATAACAGTTTAATTTACTGAAGATGTCTTCTACAAAATGCAGTATATCTTTTATTTATAACTCGATTTCCTTCTGATTTTATAATAAGTTTGATATCATTCCAGAATCTACAAGTTATTCATAACTGTGATGAAGTCGATCGAAAATATACATAAAATCGCCGGATTAAATCTGGTACTCTGAAAAAATCACCAATAAATAACGTATAAAGCATCTTCAAAATAGTATATCGTGATTTTCGCTGGACTCTAATTAAAACGATGTAAATCAAACAAATTTTCCTCATTTCTTAATATAATTTTTGCATTCATCTAGATTACTGCTACAAACTTTGTGACATATTGGCACTCTTGGAATTGATTTCGGTTCTTCGGTAGAAAGCAAACATTTTAAAACGTGATTATTTAGCTGACAATGAATTTTTATGGATATCTTCGGTTAGAAAGAACTTTTCTTAAATGTAAATAACAGTCGCCCGATGTAAACTGGCTTGCCATTTACTATCTGATGATGAAAAGTGGCTTTAAACAGAGATGTAAATAAAAATGTCATATGAAGCGAATCACTTTGTGTTAAATAAATTTGAAAATAAAAACTATATAGACTATTTTTATTAATCGAGTTTTTTAAATAAAATATTATAAAATAATAAATTTTCGACTTCAAAAATATCGTAACTGTATTTATTTTTTATATTTTTGCGTGTAATTTTAAAGAATATCAAAAGATGGCACTACGAAATTAGAATGCAATTTCTCCACCAGAAAGTATTTTTTAAAATTTGCGCAATAATAATAATAATAATAATAATAATAATAATTTTATTTTAAAATGAACCTCATGCAAATTTTAACATAATTTTATATTTCAGTTATTTTTTCGAGAAAATATTTTTATATCCAAGATTATTTTTAATATGTATGTTTTACGTTAAAAACAAAATTATATCTACAAAAAAAAAAATATTTCCTAGTTTATTTTGAGATAATATTTAAGGAATTGTGAAAAGTAAATATCATTGGTTCTATCGAATTATAAATATTAATTATGCAAATATGAAATTTCTTAATTCTGGATCCAAAAATGGAGAAACGGAGCAACTCTCAATGCGTTTATGAAAAGTTGAATAAGTTCATGAATAGTTCTTAATAAATAAATGAAAATTCTTTAGTTAGTTATATATAATTAAATAATCCTCTATTTTTAAGATTTGAGTAAACAAAATTAATCATAAACTATATATTTGACTGTAAATCAATGATTCCCAAAGTGGTCTATATCGATTCCTAGAGGTCGACTCCGAACTGCAAGAGGTCCATGTCAGCGAAAACAAAAATTGGGGTGCATGAGATGTAAATGGGATCCACGAGAATGGATCCCATGGACCCCATTTACATCTCATGCACCCCCAATTTTTGTTTTCGCTTTCACGTTAGGAATCATTGCTGTAAATGACCATTGGGATATATTGGATACGATTTTCTAAATTATTATGTTTTATTTATTTATTTATTTATACATATAAACCCTACAAAAATATTATATACGATATATTTCTTTAAGAGTTTTATAACTTATAACAAATATCTACTTGTTGATTGTTTTCAGCGGTGGTTTAATGTAAGAATCTTCCAAAGGTAGCATCTAATTCAAAGAAGACTAAGGAAACCAGTACAATATTTGTATAGCGAGCGTACTAGTTTTAATTAATTTATTGTTATCTTTATTCGTTAAAGGATGATGGAGTTTATATGGACGATCAAACTACTCACGCTACCGTTACTAAACCTCTTTTAAGTTAATATCATCCTAAACATTTTTAAATGTAGATTTTCAGTGAGACCATTTCATAAGCTATAGCCTATATATAAACCCACAGTATACATTTTTTTTATCGAAAGAATTATCTCGAAGTTGCCTACTATACAAGTTTTTATATCTACAATGGTTTAACAACAAATTATAATTCGTAAATTGATTAATAAGCGCACTCAGATAGCAATAGACCTACATCTGGTTTATACAGTATTCTATAATGCATGCTGATGACGCCGCAGTTTATAGAATATAGCCTCCGTGAACGTTAAATGATGTGTGAAATGTATTTAAATAATGAAAGACGTTTTAAATAGCATCAGGAAATGTTACGAAAACATTCATTTGGACAGAGTGAAGTTAACGTCCCCGAAGATAAAAATATGTAGCAGTACCTCATTAAAAAAAAAAACTGAATAATAATATACTGCAAGCATTTCGCTTTGTTGGTTGATTGGCTGAAAATAGCAATAATTAATTAATATCAATCAATTAATATATCGAACAGATTTGGATAGTTAGCTATAAAATGAGAAATATTAACCGGATTAATTATAACGATAATCACATCTTGATGAGCAGCTAAACCATAAAAAGAATTTGTCAACAAATATGACAAAAATTCTACTTTCCGTTCTGAATACTGTAAGCATTTAATATTTGTAATTACTAATTCTTTCAAAATAGAAATACGCCTGTTTGAATCACTTTATAAATGTAAAATGTTAAACTGAAGTTTCTTTATTCTTGATTAAATATTTTAATCCATTTTCTCGCTTCCTTCTCTATGTTAAACATTCTCACTTAATATTTTGATGTCAAGTTTATAGGTTACTTTTGAGAAATGAAGTGGTTGATATCATAAATCAAAATGATTAAGGATCGTCAAAAGTTTAAAACTAACGAAATTAATTTTCAGTATATTATAAATGTTTTCTAAATTATAAAAGAATCTTAGACGTGTAGATAAAAGCAAAAAAAAAATATTGTATTTAAGTTTTTCAATATGAATAAATACATAAGAGCAAAAATACATTCTTTAAAAATTGCTGAGATTGATTTGAAAATATCTATATTGAGTTTTCACTCTATATGGAAGAATTTAATTAAAATGTTTGATTAACAAGTTTAATCAAAACTTTGACATTTAACGACAGTAAAAATAGAAATCTTCAAATTTGTCTAATTTTTTTTATTAACATATTGTTATTATCTATATATTTAATGCTCTATATCTACGTAAATATTATACAATTATATGAATAAAATTTACATACGTTCTTGGAACTTATTATAAAACTAAGTATCTTAAAAACAGTTGATGTGGGATCAATATTACTGGCATAAAAAGAAAAAATGTTCACTGCAAGTAGGCAGTTTCTTGTGAAAATATAATCCACTTTGAACAAAAAAAAAAAAACAAATGTATTATTTGTTCAAAGTGGATTCTAATCACTAGAAGAGAGGTACGCAGACTAGGAGCCTGACCCTATTTGTAGCTAACAAAGAAATTCTGGCATTGCAAAAGTTTGAGAATTAAAAAAAAAATTAAAGTTAAATGTTTTTCGAGACAATATTTTAGAATTTCACACAAAGGAAAAAACATTTAACTTCTGAAAATAATTCGGAAAGTTTTTTAACAGTTAATAAAAATCGATAACTCAGATAATCCCGACTGACCTCGCATGCATCTAAATCCTTAGACACTTCTTGTAAAATATTTTCAAAACCAGTAATAAAAAATTACAAAATTAGTTATTTTTGAAAGTTTAATACTGCCAAGTATGTATAAGTATCTACTAACCAGTAAGTGACAACGGATCAGTTAGGAGCTCATCTGGGGCTGGACCTTCGCTATAAAGTCGGTCGATACCTTGAAATTCAGATCAAACTCTGTCCTCTGATGATCAACAGACAAAATTTAATCTCCTGAAGTAATAATAAACTATTACTTTTTTTATGAAACTAACCAAATGGATTACATCACAGTTAACATTTTAAAAATACGGATGCGATCGGAAAAAGTTTGTGTGCCACTTCACTAGAAAATTTAATGAATTAATGATTCTATTTTAATCATTTTAAAATTTCGAAAAAAATGTAAAGTCAAACGGGGAGGAACATAAAGTCGATTTATCAGTCTTTACTATTTAAACTTGTTTATAAAAAATTGGTTATATATAAATATTTATATTCATTCTGTCCATCTGTCCGAAACGTTACTTCCCTCCATTAAAATATTTATCTATATTTTTAAATTTATTGATTATTACCATAGCAATTAATTAATGAGTATGATTAAAGAATCTCCTTCAAAAATTGAACAATCAGTTTTCCTCAGCAACTGAACTGAACTGAATGGGTTCAATGTTCAATTGCTGAAGAATACTGATTCCCTCGATTAAAAAGATTTCCGTTTTTAGAATAAATTTTTTGTCCATGTTTATTTATTTAGTGATAAAGTAGAAGGGATGATATCAGCAATTTATTAATTATAAATCGAAGATGGCGATTTTTTTAACCGAAGTAGTACTGAATTTTTAAAATTATTTGCTTATTGATGTTGCCAAAATAGTCGCTTTATTGTTGCTACCACGTAATGCAGAAACTCTAAATTTATTCTTAGCTAGCTGTACCATAATAATGGATATGATGCAGTTAACATATGCAATAATTAAATTTTTGAAATAAGATAAAATGTTATATATTAGATCTTAAGTCTAAAAAATTATAAAATATATATCAAAATAATTTTTAATGATGTATTTGAAAATCAGTCTTTATCAAAATTATTCTTTTCTTTTATGATATTTGTTAATAACAAATGTTTTTAAAGCAATGATATGAGAGAAAAATTTCGTTTAAATTTAAAATTATTTATTAAAAAAACAGATTAATGTTATTAATATTTAACGTTGTAAAATGTAAATAATCATAACGAATTTTATAACTTTGAGATATTGAATTTTTAATGAAGATTAAATATAAACAAAGATATGAACACATTTTTTTTAATCTTGTCGATTCTGTTAGTCTACTGTATGATTTTATATATTTTTTTTATTAATTACTATACTGTAATTGTTACTTTATGTTTTTTCTTTTAATGAAATGTTATAATAATGAACATTGCTTCTGATTGCATTCTGATAGCAACACGATTCTTCTGTTAATGAACAGAAGAAGAATGTGTTGCTATCAGAAGAATGTGAACACGGAAGAAACAACACAAGAATGTGTTGCTGTCAAAAGAATGTGAACACAGAAGAAATAACACAAGAATGTGTTGCTGTCAGAAGAATGTGAACACAGAAGAAACAACACAAGAATGTGTTGCTGTCAGAAGAATGTGAACACAGAAGAAACAACACAATAATGTGTTGCTATCAGAAGTGACCAAACTTCGTGTCACTACGTGCTACATAGAGAATCTCAAATACTTGAGAGCCTCAATCAGTTTCTTTTTGAGTCAATGAGAACCGCATCAGTTTTTCTCGAGTAAACTTAATAATAGTTTCAAAAATTATTTATTATATAGGCCTATCACACGCATTCATTTCTTATAGATGCATAACTACTTTTTACAATAAATAAATAGATATTTGTTGCGTATTAACTATTGGTTTCTATAGTATGGAGCCATATTGAAGGTTCCAAAGAGCCGCAATTTGGCCATCGTGGGGTTTTATATCGTCTTCTTTCCATTCGACTGTTCTATGGATCTTATAAGATTCAATTTTTCTTTCTTTCCTACATCATTATGTATCGCATCATTTTAGATTATTCTCCATTGCAATGATTTGTTAAAAAATTATAAAATGAAAATTTTATGCACATATATTGTGCGTATGTAAAAAACTGTTACACGGTGCTAACAGTATATAATGTCGAAGTGCTAAAAGCTGGTTTATAAATCAGGACATATCAAGGGTCGTTTACTATTCTCTGATATATTTTTGTTTTTTATTTATCGTTTTAAATTATTGAAGGTTGGATAATGTTGCGTAATTGATCCTATCATTGTGCAATGTTTGAAGTTCAAAAATGTGCATTTTTAAGTTAAAAGTTACGGTTTTTTAATTTAAAAACATACCATTTCAAGCGGAGCGGCAAATTTCGGGATCTGCTCTTACAAAAATCTAGCATATGACATTCGCACCGACCTCATTAGTTTTTGAGCTTGTACTGTTTTCATGGGCTATGTATTCTGTCGTTATCAATCAAGATGATTTGTAGATAAATCATTTTGATTGATAATGGCAGTAGACTGAATTGTCAGTCGTAAGGTTTACCTGTATTATCATAATAATAATAATAATAATGACTTAATCTGGGATTCTCAAAAGACTAAGACATTTTTCGACATGGTTATCTTTAAATTGGGATTAAAACACCAGAAATTTCTGCAAATTTCGAGAACTTCTCCTACAATTCTTCAAGTAAATTAAATATTAATTTGTGTTTTATAAAAGAAATTCAGTGTTATAGATGCAGATTTTTCTTACAGTTAAATAGAAAAATATTTTTCTATGGTGTTGATATTTTCTAAATAAAAAGCTAAAATACTCCAAGAAAAGCATTCATTCTTTTTTTTTCTTCTTAATAAGTCGTATTGAAAGTGAGTTATCGCATCCAAATTCGATAAAATATTGGTCAACTGATAGGTTTAACAGTTCTATTTAGTGTTACGAATAGCTTTAGCGATTTTTTTTTTTTTTTTTGTTGGACTTGAATAGTTCCGGTCCAGATGCACGGAGGGCCAGAAAAGTCATAATGAATGAGCTACATAACAGTATACGTGACGAAGAACGAGCAAAGGTAAGGAACGAAGTCCTTCAGACGAATAAAAGCCAAGGCAAAAATAAACAGTTTCTTACACAACTCCGGATACAGTTTAAAAGCCAACACGTTCGGACGAGGAAATTCAAGAAGTTTGAGTTGAACTAGAATGGAATTTTTACGAACCATAGTTAATTTATGCGTAATATACTTAGCTGGCACCGAGTAGCAATCGTTTCGAATAAAATATGGGCAGTTGGAAACTCTAAGAATAGATTAACAGGAGAGACGTGCTCCAAAAACATTCGACCACGTCTTATGCAAATTTTAATTAATCTTTTTTTTTAAAAATAGATGCGAAAATTGGACGCGTATTCGCGAATTTTGTTGGCATTTTGGCCAACAAAACGTGACAGTTTGAAAGAGTTTCGTTATATGGACATTTTGATTTTAATCACTTAGAAAATGTTGCAAATATATATATAAATGAATTAAATGTACTTTTATAAAAATTAGTAGTTATTACTATAATATTAAATCAGATAAAGTCTCTTTTTCTCTCAAAATTAGCGCTTAATTTAATTTTGTTTCCTTAAGAGTAAAATGAGAATATTACTAACAAATTTACGGATTTCCTCCGATTTAATTCTCATTTTGTTTGGACAAAATTAAAATAGCTATGGGCGGAATCTTGATTAAAGTTTAAAACAGTTATAGTCGAACTTAAATAGAATACTTTTTAAGGAGACATAACCAGTTGAAAGTCAGTTAAATGCCATTTTCTGTAGCAAAAGCGCGGAAGATAATTGTTTCGATCGAGAGAAGAATTCATCCGAATCAAATGCTAGGAATGGGTGCTATGGAAGTAAAAGTTTATTTAAAGGTAAACTTTAGCCTGATTAAATATTTTCTTTTGGTAATTATTTAGAATTCGAGTTTCTTTTGCCTGTTTCTCTCTCTGTGTTGGTAGATGTGGTGCGTGACGGTTCCGCTTGTCTCTCCGGTCCACTTCCGGTCCAGCGTGCGGACGATCTTTTACTTTAAATGGGGCGTGTCATTGGGCGGATCTTTGGAAGTTTGCTACTTCAGACTGACAAACGACTTTATTGTTGTCCGAATCTGCAGTGTTTCTCCTGTCTCTTCCGAATTTTCTCCTTCGCTCCTCCCTCTCGTTTCACGCGTTTACAAATATTTTTCGTTCTGCACTCACGAGTCGGTCCAGAAAAGTCTAGCTTGCATTCCCCTTAATAAACGACTTTATATGTTGACTAATGCTATATTTAACTGCTATACAGTACCTTCAAATTTTACAATAAACATATATATGTCGTTCTTTCGTGTACTACGATTTAAAAATACGATAGATTATTTTTGGATAAAAGAGTGATATGAACGCCTCAACGAAGCTTCGATAATCAAGATGATAAGTATTAAAAGAGTGATACGAGTCTGAAAAATAGATTAATCGTCAGGAAAACGATTTATAGAAGTTAAGAAATCTACCGTTTACAGACGATTCGAGATAATTATCGGGGTGACAGTTTTGTGGTTGACAAATTTTAGTCTTTTTTAGCACCGGAAAAGATATCAGGTTGATTTAAACTCTGCCTAGAGTTATAATTGATAAATCTTCTTTATATTCTGCTTACTGTTTGTATATAATAAGCACAGTATAAAGAACTTACAAGTTTAATCCAAATTTCTGTAATAAAAACAACAAGAACTTTTCAAAAATTAAACTGAGAGAAATTCTCGTTGTTATTTATATCGATATTAAAGATAATTAAATTTAATGAAGAATGAGATTTAATAGAATTAATTATATATTTATTTAGAAAGAAGTAGCTATCAGATGGAAGCCAGATTCTTCTATTTATCTTGTCCGAAAACGTGTTGTTACGGTTATTAATGTCATAGGAAGTATCAAATATATTTTGCAATTCTATACGTCGTCATCTCGAAGGGTGCGAACTT
>WUQG02058403.1:0-10076 GCA_011317285.2 Androctonus mauritanicus | reverse complement strand
TTTGCATTATTAGATTATTTTCGCTTTATTGTTATATTATGTTTTATGTTAATAAATAGTTGTTATTGTTTTAAAAATTAGCTTTCTGAGTCAATCTTTCACACCCGGATCTCCGTGCCACTTGCTCACGCGACCTTTCTTAAATTTATTAACTTTAAATTTTAAGTACATTTAAGTACTCGGCCTATCCCGGTTGCGCGGGCCTTACATTACCTACAAATAAATGTTATAAGTAATTGTACACCTTAGATTAGAAAAATGTAAGTCGTAAACAAATGTGATAATTTCACTGAAATTAAATAATTTTATTTGCATATTTTTATATACATTTGATATTATATCTTGTTTTCTTTGTTATTACCCAGAATGTAATTACTTGTGCAATTAATAAAAGTGATTGATTGTAATACATAAAAAGACTGATTGTAATAATCAAAACTTATTTTCGTGTTCCAAGGATTTTTTTTTTTTACTCAAATGTCCGGGTCAACAATTTTGCAAAGGTGGCAACATTGACTGTATGTTTATAGTTTTAATGGCAAAAATAAATAATTATTCACAGCCGTTTTTAGTACAGTAAATGGCAAAATTGTTATAAATGGAAAGTTGATAAAGCAAATTCTTCCAATCTAAACCACTCGGCTCCGGATATCGTTGATGCTAATGGAAGAAAAGTTGCATAATTTTTTGAATGTTTGCAGTTGGATGAATCTATGTAATCTATGTAGGTTTAAGAGCAAAAAAAAAACCAGATTAATTAAAAGAATTATTATTCTTCCATTAACTCGGCGCTTTTTACTACTTTTTTCGATTCGATACACTAATATAAAATGCTGGTCGTGTTTTAAGCGTGATAAATCTAAATCTAAAATTGAGTTGGTAAAATTAAGCTTACAAGTTAGTGTTAGAAGAATAATAGGTAAAATGCGATAACTTTATATCACTTTAAAAATTACTTTTTTTAAAAAAGTAATAGTGTTTTATAGGCAGCATATATTAATGTTTTTAATCATTTCCTTTGAAAGAATATTTATTTTACTCATTAAATTACCAGCGTACAACTTATTCGAGACAAATCGGTGCGGTTTTAACGTGGTTATTATTTTTTCTCGATTAAAAGCTGGAAATCTAAGGATATTAATACAAAATTTCCATAAAAACGAAATTTTGCAATATCCGCTTTACCAATTTTTATTAAAGCGACGAGGGAGAGCAATTTTGCCTATTGTTTAATAAGTTATAACAATAGTAATAAGTTAATAAAGATGGACGAATAAACCATCCTTTAGGTATTCGATTTTGCGCCTTTGGAATTTTGAAAATGGCGAATCCAATCGTTATTACTTCGGAAGTAATATATATCGATTTTGATTATTTTTATACTCGAGTTTTCTTCCAACCCGACCATACTCGCTGGAAATATATGTCGGTAAACGGAATAACATAAGATAAACTTAATTTGTTTCTTTCATTCTACAGCTGAAAATATCCGAATTTTTTTTTTTTTTGTTTTAGTGCCACAGAAATTTTTTCTAAACTGTAAACATTTTACAAAATTTCATTTGCTAAGTCGAAAATTTGGTTAGAATATTATCTTAAAAAAATCTGGTAAAAAATATTTAAATTATGATCAAAACTGAATCTATTGGAAACATTGGTATTTTGCTTACACTGGTATCACAAATTCTGGCCGAAACTACTACAAAAAATATTACCTCGGTGTAAAGTTATACAAAATTTTCATGTTATCAACCCGCTAGTATAGTTTCAAAACGCTAATCCGATGGTGTGTATCCGAAATTATCTGGATAATTATTAAGATACCAATTTTTCCCAAGACTTCTATCTTTGTGCTATAAATAATAATTAGATCGAACAGATGTTTAAAGCGAAAACAGTTGGTTTTGTTAGCAACATCTATTACTCATTCTTGAAATTAAGAATCAGTCGGGCCAACCACTGCCGAATCAAAATCTAAGTATTAAAGTGCAAATATTTAATGAAATTCCTCGGCTATTTTTCGTTATCGATTGATCTACTTTCGCGCTATTCTTCTAGTTTAAAAAGAATAAACCGGTTAACCGTGTCGATTAAATAACGGATAGAAGAATGCAGCCAAGAATTAAGTAAAATTTAATAAACAGTTCAAACGCGGTTGGCCATTATCCGTATCTACTTATGGGTAAAAGATATAGGGGAAACTGTTCCAGAATGATCTGTTAGGGTGAAACCATCCTTCACGGTAGTTCCTTAAGTTTTAGCGTCACCCGTTTTGTCCAACCAGGCAAGCTGATAATTAATATTATAAACAAGATGGCCATTATGTCCTAGTAAAGTTAGGTTAGCGTATTTTGGAATGCGCCATTTCCACTAAATGAAAATCAATGCCCGCCATCTAAGGTTTCAAAGTTTTAGTTAACTGATGTTTCTTTTACCTCCACCAATACGGAATAAAATTTTACCTAGATATAATAAAAACTTGCTTTCACTGTGTTTTCACCCGCTGTTTTACTATTTATTAATTGTAAGTTTCTGGGACAAAACCATCCGCGTGGGATCATTTTAGACAGGTGGATGTACGAAATGATCCTTTGGCATAGGTCTGGAATTTTTATTTTTTCTCTCGTTTCGAATGAATAATTCTCGAAGTGTTTAAGGTATTTTATAGTCGGAAGAATAGTCTTCCAAAATAAATTAAAAAATTAATCCAATAACGACTTACTTTGAATTTTTTCGGGTTTTGGCTGAAAGAAATGGTTTTGGACCAGTTCCTCCCGCTTTCTATCTGGTCTCAAATATTGGTGGAAACGTCTATATCATTATTTTTTTAACCGCCAGACTTAACTGTTTCCTGCCAATAAAGTGTAGCAGTTGGAGAAATGACGATTTTCAATATCGAATATAATAATAATCAAAAAATATTAAAATTTTCTCTACTTTGAAAATTTAAAAAGATTAGCATAACAAACTTTCCAGTAATAATTGAGGCTGGTGATAAAACCAATAAATTATTTATTATTAAACGGATACGATGATGATTTAGAGAAGGAAGTCCATACAAAAACGGATAAAGTTGATAAGTGAAGCTTATAATTTGTATGCATACAAATACTATAAACCTTGGAATATTTTTCAACTAACCGAAATCCAGATAAAAATTTATTGCCATTAATTAAACGATGTTATGGAAAAATGCGGGCTAAAGGATGGGCCGATGTCCGAATTTAGTAGATAATGGGAATAATAGGTGATAATAATGAATGCGAAGGTGCCGACTTAAATCAGCGTCGATATTGCCACACTAGGTGACAAAAACAATCTTGTGTAATATATGGAATTTACATCTATACTGCGCTATATACATTTGTCGAATCATTTTCGTTTTATCTACCGCTTTGTACATTATCAAAAGTTATATCTCATTGTAAGTACGCTATTATCTTTATGGATGACCTGGTTATTATTAATTTTAAACTCTTCGTTTCAAATTTTTAATGAGCGAAATCGTATTTTATATATATGTACAATATCCGCCTGACCGATATTTTATACATTAGATATATATTTATTTTATATATTTTAGATATTGGCAGGCGGATTTTGTACATTGGCGAGTAAGATATCCGCCCGCCAATATTTTTAGATGTTCAGATATTAATTCTGCGTATGAAAGAATAATTCTTTTAGCGTGGATTAATTGTATAGAATATTGTTTATTACTCGTTTGTTTATTTTTGAATAGTTTTCTCGATGCTGTTCTTACAGCGGATTTCTTCTATGAGTAATTATAGATTTTATTATGGAGATATTTGGATTATTACCGTAATATAGGTAACTATAATTTTTTAAGTCACTAAATTTTTCTTTCTGATTGTAATTTACTGATTAAATAAATACGATAAGAGATATAGTTACTGAAAAATAAATTCGGGAAGTCGATTAAAAATTCTGTTTATCGTTGTCTGACTTCCGAAGAAATAATAATAATTAGGGAAAGAACTTTTATCGCCTATACTTCCCTATTTGGGCACGATACTCCATTAAAATACGTCATGGATCCGAAAGAGGACCGGAAGTTGGACGATTCGATAATCCAACCGTAAAGATGGCTTTGTTTTCTTTAGAGTATTCGATAAAATGTTTATAAACGAATTTCCCTCATTTTGAAATAAAAAACAATAATATTTGTTTTAGCGATAGGTGGATGAGCCACGCTGACGATATAACAGATGTGGATAAAAAACAGTTGGAATATTACCGATACATAGTAAGAAACAATTTTTACTATCTTTGTCGCGTATTTATAGCTTTTGGAATGAAAATAATTTTTTTCTTGTTTTTCTGGTATCCACTGGTGGGTCGAGTAATCGGGTAACTGAATGTTTTCGTATCGTGTCTCACCTACTTTAGAATCGGTGATAAAAATACGAAATAGTGTGGATAGATCTAAATCAACATTATCGCTGTTATAACTTTAGTCTCGTTATCTAGTTTTATCAAAAAAATAATTTTTATTCAATTCAGAATATAAATTTTTCAATCTTTCCAAAGTATAATATATATTATTATTATTGAAATAGTACACAAAACATATAATTGCCATCAGCGCCGGATCTAGTGAGAGGAAGTCAGGCAGTTGCCTGGGGGGGAAATGCAGTTTCAATTTCATCCACAAGCTTAATTATGTTTATCTCGACAATATTTGATGCCGTAGAGTCGGTCTACCGAGACATAATGGTGCATTTTTCTAAGGGATAATGCTTATCAAAGGAGAAAGAAACCAATGCCAATTAAATTGATAGTTAATCGATAAACAATTATTAATGAATTTGCCTGATTGAAAGCCAGAAAAATTAAACTACAGTTCATATTTATTATATTATTATTATTATATAGAATAGATTTTTGTTATATCTATTATAAATGTATTTTTTACTAGTATTTTGTTAACTATTTGTGGCTTTAAAAAACCAAGTTTTTTTGTTTCTCAGTGACTGTGCATCCGATGTCGTTACCTTGCCGGTTACAAAGTGTTACGTATGTTTATGTATTATAATGGGCGTGAATGAAGAGGAGACGGCGCCATTTTGTAACGTCGCCTTAGGCGACAAATATCTAGATCCAGCTCTGACCACGATATTGATAACGATAACAATAAGAGCTTTACATATTTAAATTTGTTAGAACGTATATCGGCACCCTAATCTATTTAATATAAAAATGATAATTTAATAAGCGTACCAATTTGGTCGAAGGCCATAGATTTTAACAGATACTGCGGTACCACGTTTCAAAACTGGAGGCATTAAAATAGGTTGGTGGTGGTGCCGATTAGTTATTATTATCCACTGGATAATGGTAAAATATAGATTAAGCCTATTATAAAAATTATAATCCTGTTATTAATTTTAAAACGCTCTATTATCATAAATTTATAAAACGTACTACCCAGCCATCCGGGTCATTTATAAAGATGATCCCCGAATTATTTCTGTTATAAAAATAAAATAGATTAACAACCGCACTGTATCTCGATACAAACTTTCTATTGAGAAATATCGTTTTGGAAACTGTGAAAAATCAAGCGACTAAACTCAAAAAGTAACTAGAGAAATAATAACTTTTTGAAAAAATAACCATCATTCGATGCGATTATATTATAGTTATGGCCAACTATTTAAGTTAAACTTACGATTAATTATTTAAATTATCGAATTAGAGTGGTAAAAAATATTTATGGATATAATAAAATTGATAAATTATGGTAGATTAGTCGGCAAATTTGAGTTAAATCAAATTAGATAGCGTAACCAAAACTGCTTTCAGTAAAAAAAAATGACTTTTATTTCTTTCCTGGGTATAGTCTCAAATGTCAGACACGCCATTAATATTTATCGAGTAAAGTCACTTATATCCTATAATTTGATTGCCTTAAATTCCCATCCAAATCATAAAATATGGTGACCATCTGAAATTCTAAATCATTTAAATTTCGAGATTAAAAATTGAACTATCCCGTGATTGTCAATTTATCATTGGGAATGTGATAAAACTTTGGCTTTTCTCCACACAATTCGTCTTCAAAACAATCTTCTATATTTCTTCAAAAATTCTCTGCAGTTTGACACGGAAAACTCTGACTGTAAGTGTCTAACAAGAACCGGGCGTACAGTACATCCGTATACTTACCATTAGCCGTAACTGTTATTAAAAATGTATAAGAAAATATCTATTAATTCGGCTAGGTAAACGATGTATAATGCGAAAGATTAGACCGAGAAAATAATATTTAGAACCGATAATATTTATTTTCTGATTAAATGTCTATAAATAATCTAGGCGTCCAATGAAAATTGGATCGGACTTTATCCCAGAGACCATTATCTTAATTAAACAGTAATAACGAAGAAAAATCTAATATCGATTAAAGTCATTTTTACTTTTATTATTATTTGCCTATTTTTTGTCTTTTATATTTTGTAAATTTCCATATATTTTCTTTGATATGGTCTGGTTGTTACTGGTAATATAAAACACACAAACTTGACAATTTCGAATCCGATAAGTGCC
This sequence comes from Androctonus mauritanicus, assembly GCA_011317285.2. NCBI lineage: Eukaryota > Metazoa > Arthropoda > Arachnida > Scorpiones > Buthidae > Androctonus > Androctonus mauritanicus. The sequence goes on along the minus strand of WUQG02058403.1, from coordinate 3,506 downwards.
AATAGTTTTAATAAATTTCTATAAAAGTTTGGCGGGCGTAATTGTATCTCGATAAAATTACTTAGAAATTTAAATTCATCGAAAAAATCAATTAAAAAACGTTCAAATTCATTAATCGATCAGTTAATTTATTGAAAATTAACTGATCGATTAGAAATTAATCGATCAGTTAATTTTCAATAAATATTTTATAGCCATTAAAATGAAATTATTGTTATTATTATTGCGATTAAAAACATAACGAATACATTTCTATAGAAGAAAATGCTCGTATATATACATAGCTGTATTTAAATATGGCAAAATACAGTATAATTCTTTAACATAGTATTATATATTTAGTTTATTTATCGATGCGAGGTTGGACAGTTAAGTTGGCCATTTTCCATCGTGCCCGACATCACGAAATATAAATTTATGATTTACTTAACTACCTGACAATTTACCTGTCTCAGTTGTTTGGTTAGCTTTGGGAGCTGTATCACTGCCTTGTTTTAATACGTCTATGGTTACAGTTACTACGGTGGCCAGTAATTTAACATCAGACAAGCCCATTCCTAAATTTTATATAGTTATAGCCAATGATAAAATTATCTATTATTTTGCGAAAAAATATTTATTTCTTTTCAAGTTCTTTTAGAATTTGAATCAAAAATTATCTATTTTCTAAAAATATCAGATTGTGTTATATAAAATAAACAGGATGGCCTAAGTATATTATTATTCAGAATATCAGAACAACAGTATTTTACTCGATTAAAAAATTCTGATTAAGATGACTAAATCCGAAACGAATGGATAAATAAGTAAAAAATAATTGTAAAAATATTTTAGGCGAATAATAGGTTACGTCGATATTTTACCTGATAAGATTTTTAACAATGTTCACTCGAGTGGTAGTAAATATTTAAATGATTGGCGTATATAATGCGCACTTGGAATGCATTAAGTTATATTAAATACAGCTGCTACATATAATAAAATTTAACTGCCTTATATACGAAAGCCACATTTGCTGGCTGTTTTATGATTTTTTAATATTAAATAAGTCCTGTTATATTTTTCTGGTCGAGTGAACAGAATTTATTATTTAATTTTTTCATTCTAAATTATATGCGCTTTTAATTTTTAAGAACTTTAGATTCACAAAAGTCATTATAAATCGTCTCCGAGAAGATAAATTCTCGTAACAAGAAAAGTATAGGTCTACTTAGTATTGAAAAATCTTATAAATCCATCCAACAACTAAAAATTGCTTAATTTTTAAATTGTTGGATGGATTTATAGTAGTTTATACTGTCAGAAATATACTGTGTTTCAAATATCGGCCGAATTCACACATATCAAATTCCATAACATTCGAAGCACACCTGTATATATATATCATTTGATGTTACCTGGCTATTTACCATTGTTGTTATAAAATTGTTTTAAATTAAGGAATTTTCTTACTGTTTATTTTTCCTACGTTTAGGTGTTTGTGGATGTTTTGAAAATTACTAAGTCGTGTCAGAGACATTTTCTTTAAAAGAAATTCAAGTTTTGTTTTGACAATAACAATTTGTCAGTCTCTCCTCTTTCGTTTGGAAACATTACTTTTTTTTTAAAGCTGTATGTTCCTGATAACATTATAACTTTTACAACTTATATATTTGAAGACTATCTTTGACCTACAATATACGTTCAGCCAACTACATCTAAGATTTTCAGGCTGTGCATGGTTATAATCAAGCTAATTTTTTGTCCGCTATTTAACTTCGACTCAATATATAATGAAATTTCCTAGCTGAATCGTAATATTATCGATAAATTGGATTTAAAACATAAAGTATCCTTGTATATTTAATCTTTATACGTATTTAAACCATAAATATCCTTGTATATATTTATATACAATCCACTGTATATATATATATTTAATCCATAAATATTCTTGTATATAAATATATACAAGGATACTTTGTTTTGAATCCAATTTATCGATAATATTACGATTCAGCTAGGAAATTTCATTATATATTGAGTCGAAGTTAAATAGCAGACAAGAAATTAGCTTGATTCTAAACATATACAGCCTGAAAATCTTAGATGTAGTTGGCTGAACGTACAGTATATTGTAGGTCAAAGATAGTCTTCAAATATCTAAGTTGTAAAAACTATAATGTGATCAGGAAGATACAGCCTAAAAAAAAGTAATATTTCCAAACGAAAGAGAAGAGAGACTGACAAATTGTTATTGTCAAAACAAAAACTTGAATTTTTTTTAAACAAAATGTCTCTGACATGACTTTGGAATTTTCAAAACATATATACATTCTTTGTATATATATGTATGCAATGAATTTAGAGAAGAATTAAGTCGAGCATTTAGAAAAGCTCCACTAAACAACTAAATACAGTAGACTCCCAATAAATTGAATAGGAAAACGAATTTTCTCCGGATTATCGGCAAAATTCGGAATTATAGATAACACGCATTTAATATTAAAAATTAAATTGTATATATTAATATATATTCTAATGATCTGTTTATTAAATATGGAAACAGAAATTTATTTACTTGCAGCATCGAGCTTCTTATCAACTGCCAAACATAAATCACGCGATATCATCTTATGTATTTATAAAACTGATTTTTCTATTTTAAAAAATTGCTTTACTACAAAAATATCTTATTTTTCCCAGCACATAAGCTGCAGTTTACGCCCAGCATAAAATTTCGAGCGAGTTCAATGCATATGCATAAATAACTATAGGATTTTACTTGGACTGCCTGGCCACGGGTCTATGAATGAACCGCTAAGAGCGCTGGAGATGGATGCTACAGCCTTCGGTGGGCATCACCTACGCTACGCGTGCTACGTTGTTCCTGTAGAAGTTGAAACGCTTAACTTAACCAGCAATTTTGCTGAGTAACCAGGCTGATCATATCCTCCATGCTGACAAATAGGGGAGTAGGGATAGTCATCGGCCCTTCCAGCTGACTCATTTCCGCTCTGTCTCCCGCTGCCAAACTTTCGTAGTGCGTTTTGATTTTGTTTTTCTATCTTCTAATTCGATATTTGGTTATATAACCGAGAATAAATATAGATTGAAGTATACCAAATATGGAATACTGGCCTAACTGATAATGTCGAAATCATTTATTGGGCGAAACAAGTTGTAAACATCCGTCATGGCAACATTTTGCAAAGTGCAAAGTTTAATGGCCCCCAACTTGGGAGAAGCGGATTTATGAAGGCATTTGGTATTGTAGACAGTGGAAAACTTTGATAGCTATGAAATCTGATTTATTTTTCTGATGTTTCCTCGTGTTTGTTTACTTTGATATTTGTAATGATCAAAGAATAAGGACTTGTTTATTTCTTCGTAATTAGACTGTCTTTCATTTCTTAACATGAAGTAATGTAGTGGGCCTTACAAATCTAAGTAGACTTGTTCCTAATATGGAATACTAATACATGCCCATATTTGGAATAATAATTCATATAACAAGAACAGGAAAT